>NW_019060429.1:791661-828838 GCF_000696155.1 Zootermopsis nevadensis
TTTTTCCTCTAGCCTCTGCGTCCAGACTGGCTCTGGGGCCCACCCAGCCTCCTCTACAATGGGTACCGGGGTCCTTTCCCGGGGGTAAAGCCGGCTGGGGCGTGATGCTGACCACTCACCCCCATCTAGTGCCGAGGTCAAGGAAGAGAGGAGCTATACCTCCACTCACCCCAAACGCCTACATGGTGTATAGTGGGACAAACTTTACTTACTTGTATTTATATTTGTAATTACATGCTTACAAGGTTGCTAGCATAAATTGTTTATTAAACAAATAAACATACTTATTCAATTTTTATAATGGATTTACAAGATAATGAACTTCCTTTCACTTCGGAAGTTTATTATTTCCTGTCATCTTTTTATCATAGTAAAGAATTTTTAATTATTCTTCACATAGCATATGCTTTTATTAGACTATAAGATTTAAAGTTTCTCGATGAAGTAAGACAATAGTTTAAATGTTGATGAAAGATTCTTGGGCTACAAGCCACCTGATGCGGTTTGTAGCCTGAGAGTCTTTCATCAACTTCAGTCACTGCAAAAGCTTCACTTTATAGTTTAAATGTTGTTTGTATGCATTGTAACCATTGAATGTAATATGTTTGTTACAGACTATCTTCTGAGTAACAACCACGTCAATTCAATAATTGTGCACAAGTTTGATTTCTCAGATGAAGAGGTGATGGCCTACTATATCTCATTTCTTAAGACCCTGTCTCTGAAATTAAATGCCCATACTATCCATTTTTTTTATAATGAGGTAAGATTAGTTTTAGAAGCAGAAATGCTCCATGCAGTTCTGTTATCTGTGTATTTGTTTTGGAGATGGTGTTCATAGGCTTGGTCTACACCATTTGAAATAGCATTTCATTTATGTGAGATTGCAGGTTCTCACAACAGGTATGAAGGTGACAGCCTTCTGGGATGTTGCTTCATGTAGTCTCATTGAAGTTAGAACATGGCCATCTTCAGACTCACCTCGATGGAAAACTCAAATCCTCATAGAAGTTGGCCAAAATTTAAGAGGTGCTTGCTGCCTCCATCATCAGGGCAGTTACTCTGATCATGGAAGCTCAATTTTTGTTAGACTGCATAGTGCAGCATTAGAAGGCTGTCATTTTCAATATTACATTCATTTTTACTTTGGCCATAGCAATTGAAATACATATTTATAGAAGTTTTCAAGAAATTAAAATTAATTTGCTTTAAATGTCATATATTCATGTTACTATCAGTATTCATCACAATGAAATGGCAGAGAATGCAGTGTCTTAAATGTACCCTGTGCCCAAGTACTAAGCATAAAATTTATCATAAATAATAAAGTGTGTATAAATGTGTTCCAGGAAAATAGTTTGTGCTGTTATGGGCTGAACTGAGTTGGTTTAGGATAGGATTGTTTGGTTTGTTTTGTATTTTTATATTTAAATGGATTAAGTAATTATCTTAAAAAATTTGCATTTTTTCCGTGTTTGTTGAAATATTTCTTAAGTAACAAAAAGATTTAAACATTCTTGTTTTAATGGATACTCAGGAATTTACAGCATCTTTATGAAATTATTAATTTTAATGACTTTTGTGTGTTTATGTTGAAACATGTGTTATGTCATATGTTAGCTGTTAATATTTACTTTTTTGTTGTTTGGTAAAGCACACAAATGATTTTCCATTGTATACTGAGGCAATCAAATTCTTCAATCATCCAGAAAGTATGGTACGCATTGCTGTGCGAACCTTGACACTCAATGTGTATCGAGTGGAGGACAAATCCATGCTCAAGTTTATTCGTGATAAAACAGCTGCACCTTACTTTTCTAATTTGGTGTGGTTCATTGGCAACCATATCCTGGAATTGGACACTTGTGTTCGCAATGATGCAGAGTGAGTAAATATTTCAGTTTTGTCTTGATATTACATAATGTAATTATAAACCATTGCTATGATTATGATACTTTGCCATGAAAAGTCACTTTTCCTTTCATAAGCACTCTTTTCTTTTATAAATCTGTTGTAGATTAAGCAGATTATCTTGTTTCATATATACATAGAACTTTAGTGGTAATGTGTAATTTAACAGCTGTGATAGTAAGTAAACTTTTAGGAAAGAACTATGTAGTTAAAACAATTATTGTGTACTTCCATTATTGTAAAATTGCTTGTCTGTAAGTATGTAACTTAGAATTGATTAATTAAATAATTTATACTTTGGTGTTGGATTGAAGAAAGAATTGTGCTTGAAGAGTAGAAAACTTGTGTTTTTAGCTGTACATGTTAAGAATTGATACTGTTATAATTTGATATACAAAGTTATATTTCTAACTACAGATGTGTGATGTTATCTAAGATGTTTTAATGATAGGTAATTGTTATTTGCAGTCATCAGAGTCAGAACCGACTGTCAGACTTAGTTGCAGAACACCTAGACCATCTTCACTACTTAAATGACATTCTTAGTCTGGACATTGGAGATTTGAATCAGGTGTTGACAGACCACCTGCTTAACAAACTGCTGATACCCCTTTATGTGTATTCACTTACCAAACGCAGACGCCATTCTCAACTAGAGGTAATGAATGGGTTGTTGGTAAATTTACAATTTGAATTAGTTTATGAATTCTTGCATGAACTAAGAGATTTAGGAAGTGTAGCTGGTAACATGTAACAGAAAAATGAACCCTTGAAGCAGGCTTAAATTCCCTTGTCACATGCTTTATGCATTCATTGAATGTTAGAAGCAATTCTGGGCAGAATACTGTTTAAAAATTCTTGTCTGTTTCACCATAGAAATTAGACTTATTGTAGTATATGTTGAAGTAACTGTTAAAACACAAATTCAGATTCCTTACTTCGAAAGGAGGTTCTTTTATTGGACTAGAAATAAAGGTAGGATCAAGAAGAAGTTTGTTCTCGGATAGAATTTTCTTCTTCCGTTCCTTTAGGGTGAACAGAAAAATAAAATTCTTTCCAAGAACAAGAATTCTTGTTCATCCTCCCATCTTTCCTGGCCCCATAAAAGGTTGCACTTTTTCTGTTTCTCTCGTATAAATCTCCCTTTCTGGTGCCTCAGAAAGGATTCTTTTGTATTGGTTTGGATATGTCTCCATCTCCCCTCTTCATCCATGCCTCTAACTGGTCAATCGTAGTGCCCTGACCCATGTCCTACCTATGTATAAACCATCTACATCCCAAACTTCTGATTGAGCCCAAATGATTGAGGTAGTATGCTCCTCTGAAGCATTGACACACAGCCATAATACCGTGTCACTCAGCAACCCAGAAGATCATCTGTATTCACACTGCCATGAAAACTTAAAATTGTGCAAGAATTTGTGCTTAGGCACAGGTATTATTTATACACATGGCTGTATATATTTCTAAGGTACTGAAACATGGCCCATGTCATTTGGATTGGCATTCCTTGTTTCATACAATAATGAAAAACATATTTGATGGTCAATAAAATCTTCTAGGGCAATCAGCCGCGTTAACTGGAAGTCGGAAGACGCCACAGACGACTGCCGAGGATCCAGTCACATCAGAACCCTGAAGATGGGGACAGTTTGTTCCCGAAACGTCGGTTTACTGTGGTAACCAGTTAACGCGGCTGATTGCCCGAGAAGATTTTATTGATTGTACTTGCCGCGAAAGCCTCAAATCCTATATTTGATGGTGATGGCTTGTAGATATTACAGATCTGATGCATGCATTTTATGTTCAAATATGGGTCACCAGAGATTGTTCTGCGAAAGCTATGTTCTTTGTCATGCATCATCATATAGGACACAAAACCACATGTCAGCAGTGTCCTATCATTGTTCCTGTTGTCACAAGTGTTTCTCATCATCACACATGTGCCTCTGGTTCATGTTCTGGCATCACTCATCCTTACTGGTGACATGGACATCTTTTCCCAGGGAGCATCTGAAAAACTTACTTCTTGCCATATGGCTCAGGTAAGTCATGCTACAATTTTTGGGGGTATAGTTGGCTTCATTGTATGAACATTTGAAATTTCTTTGCTCTAGGTGGTTTATGATTATCCTCAATGTTAAAAATATTCATGTAATGCAGAAGTGTCAGCTATCATGATAATTTGGAATTGCCTGGTATGTACTGTCTGAAATGGTAATTTTTGAGAATTGATTTCGTAATTTATTTATTCCCAGAGATAATTACAATTTTGGTGTTACACTGTATTTCAGTGGGAATGGCAGTGCTGTGTTTTTAGAGTACAGTATAATTGATAGAAGATGTATTGATGTACAAGCAGATATTTTAATACTTGCTTGGAAAATTGAATAACTGAAAGGCTAATATTTGTCTGTGAAAGGCACTAATTACAGGGGCTGAGGCAGATAAAGTGGCACAGGTAACTATTTGACTTAGGATGAGGAGTACATTTGAACCAGTTGCTGCTGTGAAGAACTTAAGAAGACCTTGAAAATCAATTTATTATAAAGAAAAGTGCTAAAATTAAAATTAATAGAAAGGATACAGGTTTCTTTTCATGGGTACTATTCATAAAAATATATGCAAAGCAGGATATGATAAATGTAAATTAAATATCACATTTTCAGCATTTGAAGACTTATTAGTATAAATACAATTTAAGCTTTATAATTCTGTAATTTAAGTCAAGTGGTAATATTCTTGTAACATACTTTTAATTTTATATGGGTTGATGGTTAGTGGTTGTGTGTTGCTTAATATATAAAACTGTATTCTGAATTAAATTATCTTTGAAGTTCATGAACTGAATTTTAAGTAGCAGTTTTAGTCATTGAAGCTGTAGCAATATATTTGGCTTCATTTTGTTCGTAGGGCACAGCAACCATCAAACCTGGCTTTGTGGCTCCAACAGAGACTCTGGAAAAATCACTTGAAAGTAACACCACTTGCTCAATAAATTCATCGGAACCTGAAACTTCCCATACTACTGAATGTGAGACAGCATCAGGCACACAAGGTAAATTATATTTTCATAAAATGTGTGGAACTCTTAAATTAAATTGTGAAACATCATGAAAATTGGCATTCATAGTTACAACATGATTATAATAGAATTAATTCAGTTCAGTATAGGAAGTTATCACTAAAGTTTAAATTATAATGAGGTTATTTGGATATGTTTCAAGAATGAATGAAGGGAGAATTTTGGAGAATGTTCTAAACATGAAAGTGAAAGGAAAACATCCAAGAAGGAAATAAAGATGAGAGTAACAGGTTAGGAAAGATGTCACAGAGAGGGAAGAAAAAATTTGAGGAAAAATAGAGGCCTTCAATAGGGCTGGTTCTTGTACCTCTCTCCTTTCTCTTTGTCACTCACACATAGCAAAACACGCTAACACACTCCTATTGGTCTCCACCCATGCCTGATTTGACACCAGCTCCCATTGGCTAGGATCAGGCTACTCCAGTTACTGTCTGATCCCTATAAACCTAGCCCTTTCCACTTGATTGGCACATTAATTGCCCTGATGACTGAGACAGCATGACCTCTGAAACGGTGGAAATCTACCAGACTACATGGTGCAATAACTCAGAAGACAGCAATCTTCAGATTCACTGCTGTGAAAACCTGAAATCCTACATGTAAAGAAACATCTTTGCTGGTAGTGTTTTACTCAGTTCTTGCAGTAGATCTTGCAGTGTAGATTTCCTTCTCTTTAAAGTTTCTAGAGGTTTCTTTGTCAGTCCATATATGTTTTTCTTCAATTTGTTGTTACTGCTTTTGTAAATGTAAGTAAGAGTATAATGAAATTTTATGTTTAATATTTAGCTTGTAAAGTTTCTCTTATTTCCTAAACTCTGCAGTAGATTTGGATCCAGCTGCCGCCGCCGAAAATGGTTCAGTAGATTCCAAGGAAGTTAATGTGAACATCACAGATGAGGAGAAGGAGCAGCGACTTTCTCTTGGTGAGTACGTTGTTTTCTTATTTTTGTTCATAAAGACAAAGACGGGAGATAACATTAAATATGAAATGCAGAGAAAATGGATGTGATGGATGTCAAATTGAATGAACTGAATAACTATATGAATAATTGTGATAATGTGGTTTGTGTCTTTGGAATAGAGAATGGGGTTACACCACCAGCACCACCATTGCCTTTGGCTGGTAATAACTATCAGCAACAATCATTGGCAAATAAACCATTCCTGGAGATGATTATTAACACACTGCAGTGCTCAGAAAATGACTATGCAGCACTGTTTGCTCTTTGTTTGCTGTATGCTCTTGGACATAATCCAGGTACAGTACAAGTACGTAAAAGACACGTAGTTTGTTTTAGAAAGGATTGCAACATGTGTTACAATGTAATGTTGCTTTATTTCAGGCTAGGAATTACTGATCTCTGATGTGAACCTGGTAAAGTGAATTCAGTACAGGGGCTATAAAAAGTGAAGAAACAGTTAATTTCATTTTCACAAAATGTACTTGTTCTTAGATCGAAATGAAACACATTTTGTCTTTGACCTAGTACTTCTCTAGTCACAGAGTAAGGGCAGTTGGGTGTTTATCTTCTGAATTTCATTCAGTAAGTGATGGAAAATTATTGAAAAGTAAATGACAACCGCTTTGTTCCAATCGTAGAAGACCAATACAAAATTATAATCAGCATAACATTAAGTATTTACCTGTTGTTTTTGATGGTTGTGAAACTTGGTCTGTAGCATGAGGGAAATAAAGAAATTAACAGTGCTGAGGAGAATATTTGGGCTTGAGAGGGACGAAGTAACAGGAGGCTGGAGAAAATTACATAATCATGAGTAACTTTGACTTTGTCAGATATTCTTAGGATTAACAAATCAAGAAATATGAGATGGGAAGATGAGAAAATCAGAGGGACACTGGAATAAATGGGAGGATAATATAATAGATTGTGTTGATGTGGACTAGATTCATCTGTCTCAGGATATAGAATAGTGGCAGGCTCTTGTGAATATGTATATGACAATGAAACTTTGTTTGCTAAAAGGCAGGGAATTTCTTAATTGACTGAGCAACTGTTAGGTCCTTAGGAAGGACTCTGCTCTGTATAATGGGTTATAATAAATATTGCAACTATAAATCTCATTAAGAATAAACTTCAGAGAGGCACAGCATTTACATGTATGTTGTAGGTGTAAGCAGGGATCTTCTGGATGGTGTTCTCTTCCTGTCAGAGAAACCTAGCACCGAGAACTGGTACAATACATTGTTAGCAGAGAGACTCATCAGGATCATATCAACCAGCTGCCAGCCAAGTAAGTGTTACATAGTGGATGCGCATTTGAATAAACTTTTATGTAAAGTCAGTTAAAAATATCAGCAAGTTTAGTAATGCAATCAGAACTGATCTCTTCATGTGGAGTGTCTGATATGTATTTTTATATATTCAGCTGAGATGATTTTTTCACACATTTTAATTTTTGTGTTATTTTAGTAGTACATGTTTGAATTATGAAAATGCATATCGAGAAAAAAAAAAAGTCATATCACCTAGAAAGGAAGCAAAGTTCAGGAGTTTTCTATTTTGTCACTTTGACCCTGAAATAATTTGTTTTGTAACATGCATTAAATGTGTCTAATGCCCAAAACTGTGATTGTGTAAAATATTATTGTTAGTTCCAATAATTATATTTGGTCATTGTTTTTTTTCTTATTTTAACTTGTTCGGGTACTTTTGGCTTGCTTTTAACTTGAACCTTTTTTGGTAATGTAGACTGTCGTGTACGTCTTGTAACACTAGAGCTGACTATTCGACTCTTGACAAAACTAGTCATGAAAAGTGGTCAGAGTTACCTTCATGACTGTCACCTGGCCGCCATTGAGGGTGCCAAGGAGGAAAGCACGTGCCTCCTTCGCAACTTCTATAAGGTAGTATTATTTTTTTAATATTGCTTATCATACTACTATCATGGAGCAAGTACAAAGGTTTAATTAAATTGAACTCCTGTTTTTAGTTTGTACTGTTATAAATAGACACACCACTTTATATAGTGTGTGTTTGTGTGTGTGTATATATAGATATATATGTATATATAAAATGTAAGTAAAGGAGCATATCATTAATTATCCACAATCATATGAGCAAGAATAAGTGGTTTTCAGAATATAAGCAAATAATTCAGTATGTCACTGCTTGTATATAATACAATCTTTTTGATTTAGTGTACCACATAGGTTAAGGCATTCTGCAGTCCGCAGGTTCATTTTGGTTATCTGTAATAACAGAGTGAAGAAATATTCCTGGACATGTTCGAAGATGAATATAGTGAGATGCAGAAGCGACCTCTTAATGTTGAATGGTTAATGATGGATTCCAACATCTTGCTGCCACCTACAGGAACTCCAATGACAGGCATTGAATTCAGCAAACGATTGCCTTGTGGAGAGGTAAGTTGTAGCTGTCTTAAAATACAAGCACTTCATCACAAAACTAGTTTTAGGGACTTTTTTGTTGTCTTGTTGTCTTAGTTTTAGAGGGAACGTATATGACATTTCAGAACCTAGCTCTGTGTCTGTCCACAGGTAAAGGGAAGAGATGTGTACTTTTTGTGTCTCTTTAGATTAAGGTATTTAGTCTCTGTCATTGAATGGTGATTATAATGAAGAAAATAAGGATGATACATAATTGTACATTTTTATACATTTATTGATGTATATCTAATTCACAGGTAGAGAGAGCCCAACGAGCAATACGTGTTTTCTTCTTGATTCGGGAGCTGTCCCTGATGTTGGCAATGGAGCCAGAAATACAGCTGCCATTGACAAACCCCCAATCCTGTGTTCAGGTCAACAATTTACTGGATCTCAGTAAGTTAGCTAATACTGCTTAAAACTACCAAACTGATTAAATTATCATGTGTGTGCAAGCTTTAATGTTTCCCTTGGATAAATGTGGGTGGAATAATGAGGTTATTTTACGACAGGAAAATAACAGTATCAAACCATTATGTCCTACCATATAATCAGCCACCTGTTGCATGATGGCATTTTAGAAATGCATATTTGCAATTCACATATTTTCATTGTCTTATAAAGAAAGGAGTGCATCATATCCATATGTGCATGTGTGTGGTCTGATTAATATTACTGAATCAACTGAAGGATTTTCTTTAAATTTAGTACGAACACCATGCCACTGAAGACCATCTGTCCTTGGTATTTTTATTTTCCCTACCAACATTGGAGTCTTCTGAACTTCTGGCATAGAAGCAACACTAGTGCCACTTAATATGAATACTGGAATGTTATATAGTAGCATATATGCAAAAAAGTGTGCAATTTTCTTATTTTGGTGTAATCAACTTTCCATTTGATGCCATTAGTAATGAATCATAAGAGTTAGACAGTTGCAATTTTGTATGGTGATATATAATAAACACATTTACAGATTTTGTACATTATATTAGTTTTACTTGTGAAAATTACATATATTGCAAGGCTGTGAATATCTGGCAAATTTAGAATAATGGTAATATATAGTAAAGGAAATAATGCAGTGAAATGGATCACTAATTTGTAAACTTTCTAGTTTATAAATCCTGCTAACTTCTAACAATATTTACTGTTCTTACTAATCTCTTATTAATACAACCTGAAACATTTTTAGGAAAGCAGGAATCATAAGTTCTCCCATTATCTTAAATAGATGTTTAAGATTTTTGCCAATATGAATCTTTTCTTTGGTACAGACAACAGTAACCTAATAGCCTGTACAGTGGTTAGCAAGGAAGGCTCAAAGATCCGCCGCTTCCTTGTGATAGATGTGATCCAGTTGATTCTGGTAGAGCCTGATACTCGTCGACTTGGTTGGGGTGTTGCCAAATTTGTTGGCTTTTTGCAGGTTTGTGAATAATTGAGCAATTTCATTTATTAAATCCTGCCTTTTAAGCAAAGTAACAGTTTCTATATTATTTTAAACATTTATTTATAGTGGTCTGTCTGAATTTGCTATGAAAGGTAAAATATAGGATGTTTGGCTATTTCCCAGTTTGTTATACTTTACATCATCATCCAATACAGAATTTCTCAATGTTTTTGCATTTACTTCTCCTTTGCATTCAAACAAAATGAATTCTATCATTTCCTTTTCTTGTCTACAAATTTTACATCATGTTGGAATAATTGCAAATTTAAACAGTTATTTTTCTATTCCATTGTATCATCTTATACCAATAGTATGCAGATGGTCATATTAATATTTATTGTTTCATTTTACGTCTTGTTCTAACTTTACCTTTTCAATTTGTATCCTAAAAAATCTAATCTGAACAGATGTCACTTTAAATTCAAGTTTAACATTGTTACATCACTTTTTCATAATTATGTTGTGTTTAAATTGTGACCTGTTATATGAGCAGGAAAAACATTTAAAGGAACATGATATTGTTAATCATCATTTTAAAACACTAATATTATATTCTTTTTTGTTACTTTTGTGCTTTGAATGAGAGAACATGATTACAGGATATTGAGGTGACAGGAGATAAGGATGACTCCCGCTGTCTTCATATCACAATTCATCGTCCATTGTCATCTGGCTCATCTATGAATCGCGTGCCCTTGCTTTCAGCGCGCTTCATTTTTGATGATCATATTCGTTGTATGGCAGCAAAGCAGAGGTGAGAAGAAATGTATTTGTGACTGATTATAAAGAATTCTCTTTTCAAACATGCCTATCTGTTTGGTCAAAAATATATTGCTTATTTAGCGCGTATTTTGTTAAAAGAAATTTTTATTCAAGTCATGTTGGTTGGTAAGAGGGGTTTGATATTTTGTTTCTTTGTTTATTTAATGACACTTCATCAGTTACAAAGGTTATATAACATCAAATGGTAGGATGATTGTGAATAATGTAGTGGAAAGGATGTGGGAGGAAACAATACATTTTAAGGTACTGTCCTATCATTTGCTAGAGAAACTGGAGACAGTGACAAAGAACCTCAGGATAGCCATTCTTCTGCATGAAATTCAAACTTGGGACCTGAATATGAAGAAGTAGGTAAATGGTGAAGTTAACCCTAGTGCTTAACCAAGCACCACACCCTGAAGACATGGTGGAATGGAGGTATGGCTCCACTGTTCCTTATCCTTGGCACTAGATGGAGAATCAACTTCTGAAAATATTTCTTTGTTGTTTACAGCATCCACACACATTTATATTTCTGGATCCCCACTTGAGGGAATATGCATTATTAATATTAAACAATATTTTTGTAGGAAGATAAATATTTCTAGTGAACTGTTGTTATTTATTTATTGTTTTCTGTGTGTTTCAGGATTGTATTTCTGTGGGATGCATAGGATGATGATGTAGAATATGTTGTATAACATATGAATTTCAGTTTGTCCACTTCACTTTTTATTCATTCTGGTCACTTTATTAACATAATTCTGTATCTTTTGTATGCTCATCTGACTGGGATACACAATGTGTGTAATTTATAACTTATAGTGTAATAGGTAAAGTTGATATTTTTGTTACAGATTGACAAAGGGTCGCATCAAGGCCCGGCAGAAGAAGATGCATATGATTGCACAGTTGCTGGATTTGCCCAGTATTGTCCAGTCTTGTCCCTCACCACCAGCCTACACTGTACTTGCAACCACCTCACGTGAGTGCTCTTATTCTGTTACAGCATGGGATGGCACAGTAGTACTGAAGGTTCTGTAAAAGATCAAGTTCTGTCACCTTCAAAACATCTGGTCTCTGACACTCATAAAAATGACATTATATTGTTGCTGTCAAAAGAACAAACTCATGCTTTTTGTATAGTCTTTGTGCCTTATGGCTAATGTAGTATTATTTCGGGTGATATTCTTTATAACCATTGTGAAAACTATTGGAGACATTCTTAGGAAGTCACTATTTTTAATTTCCATCTTCATATTATGTACTGTCAGTTATTAAGGTTATGTTATGGAAGTTCCCATGTGGGATGTAAACACATCCAAAACATGAAGAAAATGTGTTGAAATGTTCAAGTACACAAGTGCACATACAAAAACATCAATTCACAGTTGCAAGTGAGGCTCTCATGTTTTCTGTTTCATCATACTATGCATTCTTCATTCACTCTCACACATCATCTTTCTTTGTCATTCATTTTTTCATCCCATCTTCACTACCATTGCCCTTTCTGTGCTGCATTATCCCCACTCAGGACTTCAGTCCTGCTGTGTCTATTCATGATTGACACAACAGGTTCTTTTCTTATAGCATTAAGAACCTACAAGTTTGTAACTCCTGTCTGACTGACAGTCACCCCAGGAACTGTTTCTATATCGCTGTACTGCTCCAAACTTGTATGTCTCTACAGAGATTTTTTTATCACAGCCCCTATATGCAAGTCTAAATGTGGAGAACAAACCATTATAGTGTACACTGATACAGTTCTCTGCTGGAAACCCAGGTGGTATAAACACCAGTAATCATGTACTTACTGTTGGTTTAGTTGTTCCACTGTAATGTGTATCTGCTGATTATTACGTAGGGCAGTCAAAAAGTTCCCGGAATTCCCCTGCAGACGAAGAATAAGAGATAAGATAGCACACGCAAATGTTGTGGTGGGCAGCTGAGCATGCCCGCTCGCAGTGGCAACAGGTCTGGACAGGTTTCGGCGTGCCGTGTCGTTACTGTTCCGTTTCAGTTAGACGTGGGTGTAGGTCATTCGGCACAATGTCGCAGTTCAAACAGCGTGTGAACATCAAGTTCATGTGCAAATTGGGCAAATCTGCTGCATAGACTATTGGCCCTGCAGCAAGTTTATGGTGATACTGCACTAAAGAAATCTCAGTTTACGACTGGTTTTCCCGGTTTTAAGAATGGACAGGAGATGGTGGATGACCAGCACAGCGGGTGGCCTTCGACATCCAGAACTGCGGAAACGATTGAACAAGTGCGACAACTGATTCTATCTGATCGCAGGATGACCATCGTGGAGTTGGAGCATGAAGTTGGTATCTCTCACGGATCCATTCATGCGACTCTGTCTGACGATTTGAAGATGAGACGTGTCAGTGCGAAGTTCGTTCCGAGGCAGCTGACTACGGATCAGATGGAATGTCGCACGATGGTCGCTGGAGATCTGTTTGAGAAAAGTACGCAGTACCCGACATTTCTCACAAAGATCGTCACTGGTGACGAGTCATGGGTGTTCGCCTACGACCCGGAGATGAAGATGCAGTCATCCGAGTGGCACACAGCATCGTCTCCCCGACCAAAGAAATCACGCCTCGTCCGATCCTAGGAAATAGTGATGCTCGTGGCATTCTGTGACATCGACGGTGTGGTGCACCATGAGTTCGTACTGCCTGGACAGACTGTTATGGGTCATTTCTACGTGGAAGTGTTGCAAAGGTTGCGCGAAGCAGTTCGGGGGAATCGGCGCGACAAGTGGCAGGGTGGGTGATTTCTGCATCACAATAACGCACTGAGTCACACATCGCTGGTTGTGCAGCAATTCCTCACCGTATTGTTTTTTTAGCATTGTTTCCATTTTTATACATTGGGTATGACTGCATACTGCAAGTTCCCTGAAGCCGCCTACCAATGCATTTAACCTTTACCTTGTGTACAGGAATCTGAGGTAAGCACTTGTTTTACACACCTTTGTTTAGGGCTTGCAAGCAGTCGCCTGGGTCGAGAACCTAGTTATCATCGTCCGTTGTTCACTGCAAATACCAAGGTTCCTGGATTTGCCACTGTGGCCATGAGGAGAGAGAGCCTGCCTCCTCCTGGAAGATTTTCTCCGACGAACAAACGTTCAGACTCGCAAGGTGAACATTTCCTCTGCTAATGTATGGAGATTATTTGTGTATACAAATATATAATTTCAAGTAGTACATTTTGTTTACTAAATCGGTATAAGATCATTCTTATTCCACCTGTTATTTTACATGATTGGTGGAAATGGGTATGATGGTTTCAGAACGTTTAGCTCATAGTGGACATGTGGTTCGATCTCGAGAAGGATCCCCAAAACTGCCTCGACCACGAAGTGAGGAAATTCCACTGGAAGACATGGGCTCAAAGGCAAGTGTCTGCAATACATTTACCTGCTAATATATTACATGATCTTTGTCATTATAATAGTATCTGTAAGACTTTTAATGATGCTCAGAAGTCACTGTGTAAAGTAAAATTAGACGTGCAGCAACATCTGTTTGTGTAACCTTAACTATCCATCTACACATCTATGATAGGTTTTTAAATACATTTATCTTTTGATATTTCACATTATAGTATAGCAATACAGAAGAATCAAAAGTGGTAAATGCTACGTTTCTTTAAAAATATGAAATGGATTTGATCAGTTAGCACCTATCAGCAACATTAAAAATGCTTTATCATACAATTTAAGTAATGCAAAGGAATGTAAAATTTGTTGTATTTTCCTGTCCTCCTAATATTTGTCCTGCCACTTAAGAATTCCATTAATTCATTCATTGGTTCCTCTCATTTTTGTACAATATTCATCACTTAAAATTCTTGTACCATTTACTGTTTATCATGACATGATTCTTTTTGTCATTTCTACTTCTTTATGTTAAATTTTCCTTGTATTTTTATCTTGTGTTATGAAATATAGGTTTCATATGTTAATATACGTAATATTCAATAGATTTAAATGAATTAAGATGTTTGTTTTGCCATTTAAAACTTGTTTTAAACTTATAGCTTAAACCTCGAGGTGGTATTAGTAGTGTAGCAAGTCCTGCTCCAGAAGTAAATAATGGGGCATCACAGTTCCCATCCAGACGACCTTCTTTCCCAAGCTTATCTCCAGCAGCTCCAGTTGGAACTACAGAGCCTCTGCCAACAGTTACAGTACCAACACTAGAGCCCCCAGTGGCAGCAGTGGGCAATGAGAGACCTCCAGCACCACCATCTGAAGAGACATCATTTACACAGTTGCCATCTGAGAATGAAGCAATAGATAAAGACGAGAGGAAGACTCGCAGGAGAGGAATGGTTGAAACTGTGTGACAGAGGCTTTAAAAAGTGACTTGTACAAAGCAATTTGATTATAAGAAGGCACAGGAGCCACATTTATTTTTCCACATTGGCAACTTGCTCTTTTGTTAGGTTTGAGTAACTATGCAGTGACTTACATGAAAGGAATAATATATTTCTGTAATTATTAGAGCATAAAATTTGGGAAGATAAAAAGTGTTACAATGATATAATAGAAATGAGATTAATGTGACATTCCCAGTGTCTGACTTGTGATTACATATTCCTGGGATTCTACAGTCGACTTCTGTTTTGGAAACAGTACAAGTACACTTGGTGCAGTGTCATTAACTTAATTTTTTTACATTTACACAGAAAAATTTAGGATGGTTTCATCTTGGTGTATCCCATTTTGTGCCACTTGTTCTTTGAACACTGAGCATGTAAAATGTTACACAAAATGAAATAATGGTAGGACCTAGCTTCCTTGCAGAAGTTTTGAAAGTGTCGCATTTACAGGTATTTATGCTCAGCAGTATAAAAATTTGTAAGTATTTATATCTGGTTTTGTTTATTAATATATAAGCTTTGTTGTCCATTTGGCTCAGGAGTGAAGTACATTATGTACTATAGCTTTAGCAGTTCCATTTTATTAATACAGTAACTTAAAGATAAACCAATCATTATGTGAATCAGCTGTCAAAGAGGTAGGGGTTGATTGTTCTTGTAGGGATATATTGAGTCTTTCTTGTAAAACAAATAAACTGTAGTAGATGGCCCAGTGAACTTAATTCCGTTAGGACAGAACAAGCTTCCTGTTTGTTCTTTGCATAATGTGCCTATGTTTACAAGCTTTGTAGTGCTACATATTCATCCTGATGTGGAAATAATAAAAAGTCATGTCAGTGAATTAAGTAAATAGCTCAGCATATTTAATTTTTTTAAGTAATATACAGATGTTTGCTTATGTAATTTTTCTATCCAGACTTTTTGTATTGAAATGTACTGATACAATTTGTGAGAATACGAATGATCAACAAAGGAAACTTAGTTGTTTTGTTACATTTGAAATTACACAAAATTTACCTTTGCTTGGGAATAGAAATATGTTTTTTTAATAGAAACCTGAGTGTGTGTACTGATTTCACCCATTGAAGCTATTTATGGGTGGACAATGGATTTGAACACTAGGAAGTAAATTTAACACTGAGATTACTGATTTGGTATCACTGAAATTCAGCCTTAAAACCAAGAGGTATTAAATGGGGCAAGTGAACCACAAAGTGGAAACATCTCAGGAGGAAGAAGATTAATGGGAATGCAGTTAACCAAATACAGAAATTGCAGAATTCATGTCTGTTGGTGTCATACCTCACACCACCTTTGTATATGGTTATTCAGACATTCATGTACTCTTTAACTACAAAATACAATTATTTTCTCAGCCTTAATATGATTATAGATGAAGTATAGTTTGAGGCACACTCACATCCTGTCCATAATATTATGAAACTATCCTAAACATGCATAATAAAACATCAATGAGATTAGGCATGCATCCATATTCATTGAATAGTTAACTGCATTCTAGTAGCAGGTTAGGGTGTAGTAATATATGTTAGCAAGTAACATTCTATTATATGGCACTATGAATGAATTTTAATTGGCTTTCGTTGAGAAAACAGGATGGAGTATTTGAGAAAAAGTAGCGAAGATATAGAAATCAAGATCTCATGGTAATATTTTTGGGGGGTTGGGGGGATATGCAGACATGCCTTTTTTAACCCAGACTCAAAGATAGCCTAAAGGAAACTTTAATTTATTTTAATACACTTTCATTTTTAAAATATATCACACAGCAAAAAGAAAGCATATCAACAGTTGCAACATAACCATTAAATAATTACACAAAAAAAAATTAATCTGATCTTATATCACGAGGTGTATTATCCAGGGAGCATAATTGAGAAAATTTAATTTCTTTATGAATATTTCTGTCTTCTGGGTTGTTGCGCTGTGTAGTCTGATTGATGTTTACCAGACTACACAGTGCAACAACCCAGAAGACAGAAATCTTCATACTCACCGCTGTGAAAACCTCAAATCTTACATAATTTTTTTATGTTTTCTTTACTATCTAAAGTTCATGAACAATTTGAATTTTGTATCAGACATATCAGATTTAGAAGGAGCTACAGAGTCTCCATGTGTTCTGCACTTTATCTACTGTATGCAATTATTAAAACAAAATCTTTTTGTGAAGAGGTTTGTTGTTTGTTAATCTTATAACATCAGTGTAAAAATAAAACTTTTCCTATACATAAAAATGAAACAAAACTTTGGTATTGCCAGTTTATTGTAGGAATGATAATCTTTTACCATTGTGTTCTTCAGGGTTTGTAGGTGTGAATTCCTCTCTTTTTATATGTATTCTGTTTTATAAAGAGTTAGCAGTTCTAGGTAGGATGTAGATTTGTTGCAACAATTTGGAAGGACTTGCCAATCATCCTTGAATCTTGACCAGAAGGATTTTCATAATATGCAACTGAGTGAGAGACAGTGGATTGCAAACAGTGAAGGTTGACACATGAGCAACATATTGTAAAGTGTTGCTGTGAGAGCAGCACAACAATGTCAATAAACAAACTGTTTATTGACATTGACATTGATTAGTGAACTGAGCTGACAGTTTACTCAGTACTGTTCCCACATGTAATAATGTTGGGTTAGGTTCTAGGATAGTATAATGGTAACAATTTTACTTCTGTTTTATGAAAATCATTTTTATAGAGTTATAGGACATACAAACAAAAACAGTTCCCAAGAATAAAATAAATGACAAAATTCTGTAAACTATTAACAGTTTATCAGTTTTACATTATATTCAAAGAGAGCCAAAGTTTTACTATGCTTAAAACATGTCCATTACTGAAACAATGTCAATAGTTACATGTATGAATATTACATTAATGTTATTTACATTAAATTATATATGCAACCATTACTGTCAGACAAAGTATTACATCAGAGAGATAAATTATGATGGTCATTCCTTAAAAATGAGCTCAGGGGTATTGTCAGTGTGACAACAATGTAATTTTCAATTACCTTTGACTGTTATACATCAGACAAAGTTTGACATCATAATGTACTTATTAAAAAAAAAGTCAAATTCTTAAAGCTGTGACGTGTAACAAGTATATGAATACGAACGAAACCACACTTCGACTGCACCGTTACAGGCCGCACTGTACAAAATTTGTGTCTTCATGTCTTGCACCCTGGCTCTGGAATTAGAGTTTTGCTCTGAAAATGTGTTCTATGCAACATTTGCAGGCCAAAACCTTATATTTCCCTGACGTAAGGGCATCAACTTGAATCTTAAATTAACATCCACGTGAAACGTAAACTTATTCCTTATCATTGCTCAATTACCCAATTCATTGCTAGTTATTCCTGAATAATTCCCAACCCAGCCATGCCCAGAGTGAAAAAAATAAATAGACTGGTACAATAACAAGAAGCAAAAAGTAATAATACTCCACATCTGAGATCATGTCCATGCCATTCGAAACTATTACAACTTAGTGAATTACTTGATGAACACAATTAACGCAAAAGCAATTACAATACAACATAAACAATACTTTTAGGTTATGTTTCCACATATGGACGCAGCTGTTGTCACAGGTAAAGTTTACAGTATAGTAATATCTGGCGAATATTTTCAATACATCAGTTTGAGACACCTAGGCAACAGTCGATGTACGAGCATAGATTAATTACGCTCTGTAGCAATGATATAATCCATTCAAAATTAAAGTATGAAAACTATGATTCCAATCGACCTCTTTGACTAAAGTATATGCTATCTTGGTGTCTCTATGTTTCATATGTGTAGATTAATATATTATTTAATCAGTTTTCTGTGAACTTTGCCTACAAAGGCGGGAAATGTGTTATTTCTGTACGTTGTGATTCATTTTAGTTTTTTCATTAGCTACTTATTGTAAATGTAACGGCAAATTTATAAAACTGGTATAGTGCTTTATCATTTCTTCGTTTGGCATTCTTGACCTTATTTTGTGATGAAAGGAATAGAATGTTTGTAAATGAATTGTAGCAAAAGGCAGTTTGCAATGTTCATATTTTCAGTGTCGTTCAGTTAAAGAGTGGTATGTGGATTAAATTTAGAGTTAGTATGGTAATTAGATCCGTAGATGTTTCATTTGACCTAATGCAAAAACGTAGGACTACATAAACTGTATGCAGTTTATATAAATACAGAAAAAGATATATAATTGGTTGTTATAGCTATTAGACATTGTATTATCCAGAACAAGGTGAACTTTTAATGAATCTTATTGAATAACGATTCCAGTATAGTGCACTCCTTTCCGATACATAGTGAGGTTACCATTTGGCATTTAACGGTAGTATTTGTAGTATAGTTGTGTTTATATTGTATATTTCTTAATTTATTTGGAGCTTTTAAAGTTGTTTAATTATATTACATTCATTCCATGCAACCTTCCTTGCCTTAAAAAAACTAGTTGTTAACTGAAGGGGAAACAGCAGAGTACCAAGTACTGAACCTTGAAGAACTCCCATGTTTTTCAACACCCCACTTCATTTGTGTTTGATAGCAAATCTTATTCTTGAAAATTGCAGTAATCATGCAGAAGATGCTTTGTCAGGATATTCCTTGCAGAAATTATCAAATTTCTTGCATCATGGAACTGATTGGACAGGTATGTTCAAAAGAAATCTAGTAAGACTTGTGTAATGGATTAGATATATTCTGATTATAAAACAATCTACTGAAGGTAAGGTAAGTACTATATGTTTTTTGAAAGATGGATGGAGAGGTGCAAAATGAGAGACCACTTGAGAGGAATTTCATAACCTTTAAAGCTGCCACTGGCTATGGTAGTGTCACTAAGGTACTTTCCTTACTGAACTACAGCCATCTGTCATCCAACATGGATTTTTCCAACACAGGTTTCATTATACATATGAAAATAAATGCTAACAATTATTTGCTGAATACAGAAAACTCATTTATGTGTGGTCTGCCGAAGATGCTGTAGCATCATGCAAAATATGCCACTACTATTTAGAAAGCTAATGATGGCCAATGTGATGGAGTTTGATGCCTAATTGTATGCTAATATTTTATTTTAATACCTAACATTCCACTGATATCTTATTTTAAAGTCAAACTTTCTGCTGATAATTTACTTTAATGCTTAACTTTCTGAAGGTACTTTATTATATTACACAATATGCTCATAAATAAATATTATTAGAGTATATTTATGATTTTGTTTTGTATTTACTTCAATTTTACATAACCATGTTTCCATATCCCCATTAATTCCATACAATATGAAGTTTATCCAATCCAAATTCACCAGATGTTTTGCTTCCATTGTACATATCCCTAGTGTTTGACAAGAGTTTACTGTAATATAAAAATATTCATCAACTCATAGATGCTTTTGGCTAAATATTGTATGTCACATTTATTAGCCAGGAGAACCATTGCCACCTGCAGTATTTGTGTATGGCCATACTGCAACAGGAAAGACATTGGTCGTGAGCCACATACTGGAGGCACTGCAGTACAGCCATGCTGTGGTGAACTGTATTGAATGCTACATGCCACAGTTACTTTTTGAACCAATACTGAACAAGATACATGGTAATTGTGACTGTAATTTTTGTACCAACTGTGGTATAATAAATACTTCCTCAATTGAACATGAGTTATCCATAATCAGCCATTTTATATTTGCAGTATAAGAAACTCTTAAACCTACTCTTTTACATTGTATTGTAAAGATATGAGAGTTAATAATTAAGTAATTATAAAATTGAAAGTGACTTGCATAACATGCAGACATGCTTGAAAGTTCCACATAATAACTTGTGTTTTTCATTGGAACTTGGATATAATCAGTTGCATACTTAAGAGCACTGATACAATTCCATAAATAATTAATTCCTTCCTGTCTCAGTTCTATGTTATAACTACAAGTTACAGTGAAGATTCAATTGAAATTGAATTACATGAAATGCTTTTGTAAACAAATTAAGTGCACAATGTAAAGATGTATGTATCTTGTTTTATTTTCAGGTCATGAACTGTCATGTGCAAAGAAGTATGTCCCATATGCTAGCTGTGACTATATGATGGATTTTGTCAGTTGCCTCAGAGATTCAAAGATTGTTGCCCAAGAGAAGAAACCATGTATAATTGTAAGTTTCTGTCAGTACAGCACTATATTAATAGCAGCCAAAACACACTGGGCGCAAAACCTTGTAGATATTCAATGTATCGAGAACAGTTTTTGAACTTTCTATACTTATATTCACTTTGTTAAAATAAGATTCTTTCAGACATTAATTTCCCATTTGTCATAACCTATACTATTGTTGGTTATTTTACATTCTTCCCCTGGATGTCTTGAACTTTGTGTCATCTGTAGTGCCATTACATACTGAGTAATTCTTGTTACTGTTTTTGACCAAACTATAACAGATTTTTTATTTGTTTTTTAACTGAAATGGGCACATTATGAAGGGTTCATTACCATGATTACAAGTGCCTGCAGTTGATCCTGTCCTGAACCAGGTGAATCCGACTGAAATGGGCACATTATGAAGGGTTTATTACCATGATTACAAGTGCCTGCACTTGATCCTGTCCTGAACCAGGTGAATCCAGTCTACACTCCAATATTTTGTTCCATGTTAATAAGAATACTATCCTCTCATCTGTGCCTAGGTCTCCCAGTGGTGCCTTTCCTTGAGATTTTGCATCAAAAATTTTGTGTATTTATTTGTTTTATGTGCTGCATGTCCTGTGTATCATATCTGCCTTGATTTTAATTCACGTTTTACCTGATATGTTTATGGCTTAATAACAAAAATGAACATTATTTTAGAACCTAATGTGATATATTTAAATTGTATCATTATACTAATACTGCTTATGTCTACATGATATGGTTGATGACAGTAGAAAATCTCAGAAATGTTCACATAGGTGGAAAATTAATGTACTGTATTGTGCAGTGAAATACTTTTCTAGAAACATGTTTTTTCCCCCAGGTTCTGGACAAATGTGAAAAACTTCGAGATATGGATGCCAACCTTCTCCCAGCATTCCTTCGACTTCAAGAATTGACGAAGTTAAACAATATATGTGTCTTTTTCCTCAGTGACGTTGTGTGGGAAAAATTTCGTATTAGGGAAGGCTTCCAAGAGCCAATACAAATTCATTTCCCACAATATACGAAAGGTATGTTGGAAGAAGACTGAGAATTTTAAAACAGGGAAGAAAATCATGTGTCTTATAGTTACTGTATTATTCAAAATCTGAGTCATGAACATAGTAATGTGATTCCTGTCTACTAAGAAATTTTGATTGTCAAATATTATAATCTTTTGTTTGATGGGGGTTTTAATTTCTCCTCCACTAGACTTCTTTTAACTGCGAACTTCAGTTACATACTCAGCACTCCAGTGATATATAGTTTTTTAGTTCTGTGTATTTGTGAATTAGTGACTTATATTGCCAGTAGATGAGCTGGTGGAAATTTTGTTGCGGGATCATCCACCAGGAGGCAGATGGCCTAATGACTTCTACTGCAGTTATGTGAAGCTGTTCCTGGGTATCTTTCAAAGAGCATGCCGAGACCTAAATGAATTGAGACATATGGTAAGTATGAATGTATTGGAAATGTTAGTCATTATCAGACCTTCCTTTCAGCCACTTTTCTGAGTTGGTGAAGAGAACTGCATGTTCATTGGTAGATGTGTATTTAAAAAAATATTTATATATATATATATACACACACACTCTCACAAACACAATGGCTTTCACAAGGGACTGGCATGGGAAAGCCATGATTTAGCAATTGATAGAAAATGGGTACAGACCAGATGCCTTTATTATTTTACTGTTCACATAAGTTTGCAGCCTGTACATGTGAATGGCTACCAGGTCACATTTCTGATTTGTATTTCTTTGGTTTTAGCATCAGGGAATAAATGTAATTATTATGGTAGAGGAATTATGTGCCATTTGATTATGCAATAAAATATTTTGTTTGTTCATTGTTTATATTGAGAAGATCCAACTTGTAATAATTTTTGTAACTGTTCCCAGTTATCATCCTTTAACTTCTTCATCTCTGAAGTTAGTAGTTTGAACGTGTTTCGAACGAGATTAATTTAGATTGAAAAGAGGATGAATTATGTAGATTCCATATTTTAAGCTGGACAGGGAATGAAATAAGGGCTGTTTGTGAAGAACATTATAAGTGACAAAAATATTTATTTTATGTTTTTTATGGAAAAATTATGTGTTCTTTTGCCAGTACTGTAGAAAACAATAATTTCTGGATGCTGGCATATGGTAAACATACTCTTGTTCTGTAAAATGTAAGTTTCAATGCTTCTCCACAGAGAGTCAAATATTCTGTTAATTACTTTTCGCTACCTTATATCTCATATTATTGACATTTCAATGTATAACAAGTTTGATGACAAGGAACTGTAAACAACATGTTTTATTTTGTATTTTTATTCTTGTCTTGGTTCTTCAACCTGAATGCACATTTTTCAGTTTTGGTTAACACATTACAGAGAAGTAAATTAAAAGTAAGAATGGTAAGAGGACTTAACTGAAACTGGAACCTTATTATACAGACAAAAATGGAATATAAAGATTTTGTTTATATTGTCAAGCTCTTTGCTTAAGTTAGTCTGTCTTCCCTATCTTACCTACTTAAATTTCCAGATTGCCTTGCCTCAGTTTTAATATAACAAAACACTGAATGTTTGTTTCTTGGATTATGGGTTAATGCAACATTAAATGGGAGGTTTATTGTAAATTATGCATTGGAAAGGATGTATAAGGAAGTGATCTTGATAATTTCAAGGTACTACAAGTATGTCAGAATTTGCTTGGAATACCTAAAGGAAATCTTGTAGTACCTCATTTAGGATAGATTGTTTCCCTGATACAAAGCATGAAGACTGAACACTCAGCCACTTTATTTGGTGACTAGCTAGTCTTAAATGAACTGCAGTTTTGTATTATGTTGCAGGCTCAGCTGAATTTTCCAAAATATTGTGATCCAGTACTAAAGGGAGAGACACAGATGGACGATGTTAACAAACTGTGGAGACACGTAACACCACATCTCAGGTCATCATTGGCGCAGTTGTATCTCAGGACAGTGTCCAGGTAACATCTGCATACACACACAAAAAGAATTGGACGTGAACCTGAGCTAGTTCTATACACACCCCTTTTATCACAATGTACTTCCCTCAGACCCATTTTAATGTTACTTCCCCCAATTCCTTGGTCTTGCAAATGGTCATTTTGCAAGAGATTTTTGCCATAAAAATCCTGTATGCATTTTTTATGTCCACCATCCTAGCTTCTTGCCCAGATCATCATAGCCTCCTAGATTTAGACACCCATGTAAAATATAGACAGTGGTTTTCTGTTTCGTATTGACAATAGGTACTGGTGGTACAGAGTCTTGATATGATACTCTCATATTTAAGAATGCAGAGGTCAGTATCAGGAAAAAAATGATTTGCAGTTGAGTGTGTCTTACATGAAATTTATCATTATATCTCAATAACAAGATGTCAGAATATTGTGTTTGTAACTTTTCACCTGTTTAAAGTTATGGCCAGGAAGAGCCTACCAAGTCAACAGCATTGTCTTCATCTGCAACATATGTTCTGAGTTTTGATCTACCTTACTATGCCAAGTTCTTCCTAATTGCTTCATACTTGGCATCTTACAACCCTGCAAAGGCTGACCGTCGTCTTTTTGTGAAAAATCATGGGAAAGAGCGCAAGAAGAAGCAACAGCAGAAAAAACTAGCAGAGCAACTGTTGGGTCCCAAACCATTTGCATTAGACAGGCTTCTTGCAATATTTTATGCCATCATTGGAGAGGATGTGAACCTGACAGCCAGTCTTTTGTCTCAGGTAAAACAACGCAACTGATGCCAGACTAACATTGCTTTCTTCAATTGCTGGTGTTTCTGTATGAAATCACAAACACAATGGCTTTCACAAGGGACTGGCATGGGAAAGCCATGATTTAGCAATTGATAGAAAATGGGTACAGACCAGATGCCTTTATTATTTTACTGTTCACATAAGTTTGCAGCCTGTACATGTGAATGGCTACCAGGTCACATTTCTGATTTGTATTTCTTTGGTTTTAGCATCAGGGAATAAATGTAATTATTATGGTAGAGGAATTATGTGCCATTTGATTATGCAATAAAATATTTTGTTTGTTCATTGTTTATATTGAGAAGATCCAACTTGTAATAATTTTTGTAACTGTTCCCAGTTATCATCCTTTAACTTCTTCATCTCTGAAGTTAGTAGTTTGAACGTGTTTCGAACGAGATTAATTTAGATTGAAAAGAGGATGAATTATGTAGATTCCATATTTTAAGCTGGACAGGGAATGAAATAAGGGCTGTTTGTGAAGAACATTATAAGTGACAAAAATATTTATTTTATGTTTTTTATGGAAAAATTATGTGTTCTTTTGCCAGTACTGTAGAAAACAATAATTTCTGGATGCTGGCATATGGTAAACATACTCTTGTTCTGTAAAATGTAAGTTTCAATGCTTCTCCACAGAGAGTCAAATATTCTGTTAATTACTTTTCGCTACCTTATATCTCATATTATTGACATTTCAATGTATAACAAGTTTGATGACAAGGAACTGTAAACAACATGTTTTATTTTGTATTTTTATTCTTGTCTTGGTTCTTCAACCTGAATGCACATTTTTCAGTTTTGGTTAACACATTACAGAGAAGTAAATTAAAAGTAAGAATGGTAAGAGGACTTAACTGAAACTGGAACCTTATTATACAGACAAAAATGGAATATAAAGATTTTGTTTATATTGTCAAGCTCTTTGCTTAAGTTAGTCTGTCTTCCCTATCTTACCTACTTAAATTTCCAGATTGCCTTGCCTCAGTTTTAATATAACAAAACACTGAATGTTTGTTTCTTGGATTATGGGTTAATGCAACATTAAATGGGAGGTTTATTGTAAATTATGCATTGGAAAGGATGTATAAGGAAGTGATCTTGATAATTTCAAGGTACTACAAGTATGTCAGAATTTGCTTGGAATACCTAAAGGAAATCTTGTAGTACCTCATTTAGGATAGATTGTTTCCCTGATACAAAGCATGAAGACTGAACACTCAGCCACTTTATTTGGTGACTAGCTAGTCTTAAATGAACTGCAGTTTTGTATTATGTTGCAGGCTCAGCTGAATTTTCCAAAATATTGTGATCCAGTACTAAAGGGAGAGACACAGATGGACGATGTTAACAAACTGTGGAGACACGTAACACCACATCTCAGGTCATCATTGGCGCAGTTGTATCTCAGGACAGTGTCCAGGTAACATCTGCATACACACACAAAAAGAATTGGACGTGAACCTGAGCTAGTTCTATACACACCCCTTTTATCACAATGTACTTCCCTCAGACCCATTTTAATGTTACTTCCCCCAATTCCTTGGTCTTGCAAATGGTCATTTTGCAAGAGATTTTTGCCATAAAAATCCTGTATGCATTTTTTATGTCCACCATCCTAGCTTCTTGCCCAGATCATCATAGCCTCCTAGATTTAGACACCCATGTAAAATATAGACAGTGGTTTTCTGTTTCGTATTGACAATAGGTACTGGTGGTACAGAGTCTTGATATGATACTCTCATATTTAAGAATGCAGAGGTCAGTATCAGGAAAAAAATGATTTGCAGTTGAGTGTGTCTTACATGAAATTTATCATTATATCTCAATAACAAGATGTCAGAATATTGTGTTTGTAACTTTTCACCTGTTTAAAGTTATGGCCAGGAAGAGCCTACCAAGTCAACAGCATTGTCTTCATCTGCAACATATGTTCTGAGTTTTGATCTACCTTACTATGCCAAGTTCTTCCTAATTGCTTCATACTTGGCATCTTACAACCCTGCAAAGGCTGACCGTCGTCTTTTTGTGAAAAATCATGGGAAAGAGCGCAAGAAGAAGCAACAGCAGAAAAAACTAGCAGAGCAACTGTTGGGTCCCAAACCATTTGCATTAGACAGGCTTCTTGCAATATTTTATGCCATCATTGGAGAGGATGTGAACCTGACAGCCAGTCTTTTGTCTCAGGTAAAACAACGCAACTGATGCCAGACTAACATTGCTTTCTTCAATTGCTGGTGTTTCTGTATGAAACCTTAGACCAAGAATAACATAGAAACTCTGTAAAGCAGTATTTCAGGGTCCAACATTTTGAACTTTGTTGCTGGAGTTTTCTTTATGAAGAGGTAACATAACTTAATAATTTTGTATTCACTTTTCATTAACATAATTTTTATGACATTGCACAGATTGATTGTTTTAATTTAAAATTACAAAGAAATTCATTTCTAATTTTAACTATTTATGAATCCCTTTTACTTTTGTAGTTGGTACATGTTTTGATTAAACTGTGCCTTGAAGAACAGGTTTATTTGTATATAAGTTCAGTTGTACTGCCCACTGTGCACCTTTCACGCTTGTTTTTCAGTGTTACTACCTGTTCTTAATCCCAGAACAGTAGATAACCCATCCTAGGTGACAGGTCCTTACTCACTATGACAGTAGGAGTAATATATTATACACTCCTGTTATGTACTACATGGCAAAAATACTAAGCTTAGCAGTAAGTGAAAAATTTGTAGTTGTGTGTTCAAAGCAACTTTTAAAATAATTGTGGTTCAGCTTTTAAAATTTTGGTGCTTGCTTTCAAATCATGTTGATTAAAATCAAAAGGGGTCCCAAGATGCTAGGTTAAGTCTGAGTTGTATAATTCGTGAAAGAAATACATACAGTGTCAAGTATGTGAATTTGCATAACAAGAAGTAAAATTCTCTGTGATTTTTGCTTCTGTTGGCGCAGATGTCATCTCTGGTGAGACTGCAGCTACTCACAGCAGTTGGTGATGATAACATTGACTTACCACGATATAAGTGTGCTGTGGACTTTGAATTTATCAATACTGTTGCAAGGTTAGTAACAGTGACTAGTTATTAAGAGTTCATTATATCTATAATGTGGGAAAAGATGAAACAGAAAGCTGTCCAGCAGGCTTTGTTGTGATGATATTTTGTATTTTTGTATGTTATATCCAAGTTCTTAAAATTACCACAGTTTTTTTTTTACTCATGTGGTGTGTGTGTGTGTGTGTGAGATTAAAGCAGACCAAAATTTGACTAAATACAGTATCAGCTTTTGAAGACAGGACCTGCACCAAGAAGTCAGTTACTCTTACCTTTATCAGTATTTTGTGTAACAGAGGATGTGAAGTGAGCTTTGATATTGCATTCAGTGTGCTTCTCAGGAATGAGTTTAAAGCAAACATTAGTTACAAAAGACAGGATGTTTAGGTATGTGTCATTGACTTCTCTTATAGTCCAATGGATTTGTACATCACACTGACATTTGTCAATATGACTTGCATGTTATGAGATGAATACAATTTTCCTTTGGCTTATTCTTGTTTCAGGACTGTTAATTTCAACATACAGAAATATTTGTATGAATTCATGTGATGAATACTTAACAATGCTCAAGAGAATTTGGTGCTCCTGTAGACTACATTCACTGAGTGAATTTATAAAGCAGGAAAACGGCAGCAATTCATTATTACAGTAACTGCAGAAACAGCTCCTGTGGAGTACATTCATTTTTAGTCCAGTACTATTGACTTTGTATATACAGTTTACTATTTCATTAAATATTTTATTCCTTGCAGTTTGTGTTTATTACTATACTTAACTCTTCCAGTGTTAATGTCATACACTTGTGTCATCTGGCCTGTGTACTCATTTTTGTTTGACAAGAATGTTCAGTTTTACAATTTTTTTCTATGGCATAATTCCCTTCTACCATGTGATATGTGTAAGATTCAGAAATTATAATAAGACTGCATAAGCCGATTAATATATTATGTAATAAAATTAAAATTACTAATACCACACATGTTTGTTATATTAAAGATACCTGTGAGGCAGGAATGATGAAAATGATCACCTTGAAATTGGTAAAGTATGTGTCAGAAAGGGGATTATGGTGAGAAGGGTATTGAACCCTGTCCCACATCAGAAAACTAAGGGACACAATCCTGTTCCTAATTAGGGAATTAATAGTGATTGCTGTTGTCACAGTGGCCACGTGGTCTGAGCCGCTTGGTCACTGGGATCGTAGGTTCGAATCCCACTCAAAACATGGATGTTTGTCCGCAACTTTCTGTGTTGTGCTGTCCTGTGTACAGGTAGAGGCCTTGCGACGGGCCAATCTCTCGTCCAAGGAGTCTACCAACTGTCTATAGTTCAGAGCCAACAAAAAGTTGGGACCTGCAGATGCTCAGGAACTGAAGAATGGGTCGTATAAAATAAAATAAAAATAGTGATTGCTTCCAGGTATGCTCATGCTGAAAGGAAATCAACTTCTTGCACATATCTAAGACAGCACAAAATTTGTAAGCATCATAATCATTCACTTACCAGTAGTGGGAATTTTCAGAACTAATTTTTTTTTAGATATGTGAATAAAAGACTGCGTTTCATTTATATAGAAAACAAATACAAAGAACTTGTGTATCATTGAATATGATACATTCTTCTTATAATGAGATTTTTATTGTAAGACTTGCTATAATGAAATTATCCATGATGGAAAATGGAATATTGAAGTGCTGCGAGGGACGGAAATCTGATTTTCAGGATTCAGGCACTATTTTGTCAGCAACTAAGTTAAAGATGTTTTAAGTAAATCATATTTATTTGTACAGTAAAAATAAGTATTTTATAGAATGTTTAGGTTACAGATAATATTTCACAGATAGAGCTTGATAAGTTCATCACTCACAGCAGATGGTGTAAGAATACCCAGATCAGTGAAAAGCAATGTGATGTAGCTTGGAGGGGTGTAGTCTACCAGAGGGTGCTCCTTACTCAGATCTCTGCCTAATTTGCTTGATGTATACTGTAAAACAATTTTATCATCATCAAAACCAGCTTCTTATTCTAGATGAGAAAACTAAGGAACATGGGCATTTTGTCAAAAACTTCACCTGAAACTCTTAAGTATGTAATATGGCCAAACTTTACAGCTCACAGGAACTATATACTTAAATCTTTCATTTTCCAAAATATCCATAATTACCAATACAGTAAATGTTATAAATATTTTTAGAATTGAATAGTGGAAAAGCTGAGCATATCTTGCAATACCTTAAAACAGGCCATGATAACCACCTTCCAAATCTGTATCTAGCAACCATTCATAATCAAGTTTTATTTCACACTACATAACCTACTGGCTATCCTAACTTGGGCTATCATCAGTCTGTCCAGGGGAATGCCAGAATAGTATCTTCAAATAGGTATGACTATCTACTTTCAAATCCTTAAACACTCACTATTCATCATCCTCTTCCCATTCCTTTGGCACTATATCACTTCTGCAGTTGAAACAGTGCATAGTGGTTAAAGTTCTGATGGTGAGGCAGGTAACACATACCAGTATTATATCATTAATTGGAAACCTGTTATTAACAGAATACTCACCTTGAATTCATTAGGCAAATCACGTTGATTGAGAGGATAGAGTCGGACAAACTTAAAACTTTCTGTGAGTACATAGAAAGGCTTCTTCATTTCACGTGCACATACTGCCATTGTATAGCTGCCCACCTAAACACAAAATATGTGCATATGTACCTACTGTGGTATTAAACAGATATTGACAAACTTCAATTTTCAGGTCATTATTAAGACAATATTTCATCAACTAAACAAAGGGTATGAATATGCCAGACAAATATATCGACATACAAAATAAGCATGTGAAAATATATTTGTTCTGTGAATTACATTAATTGAGTCTCATTGGATTATTTTATATGTATTACCCTAAGTCTGTTCAGGTATAAATGCTGTTTTTATTTTATTTATGTCTTAATGACCTAATATTTACAGTTTACAGTACATAAAATGAATCTCTCTTAAAAAACAGTGACATTATTTTGGGTTATTTCATTTCTACTACTCACTTTGTTGATAATACCACCACTCTCAACCACACCTTCTGCACCAACCATAACCATGTCTACCTGTTCCATGACATAACCAATAGCAGAATCAAGTATCACAGTGCAGGGAATGTTTTCTTCTTCAAGCAGCCGACGCATTTCTACTCTGTATTATATCACAAAGAAATTGGCTTTTATTACATCATGACTCATGTAAGTAGTATAAAATCGAGTACTATAAACATGAAAAATGTATGTGTCAAATTTTAAAAAGAATACATTTCAAATACTTTTGAATTTAAAATCCAACATCATCTGCTATTTGTATGCTGCCCTGATGCCTGAACAGTTGAAGGGATATTTGAGGCTCTTCATATATTAACTTACTAATGCAACTGTTGAGAAAACATTTTCATAAAATGGTGGCATTCTGAAACAAGGCTTCACAAATTAAATAACATTTTACTTGTAATATTTCATACACGCTGCAATTATAGTCAGCTATCTCAGTGGAAGTTTCAGACATCCTAGAATATACAATCTACTGAATGAGGTATTTTTATAACCACAGTTGCTTTCATTTTGGTCTCTGTATTCTTTACATACATACCCACTATTGTCTGGCGATGACATTGTAATGTAAACCTCAAACCTCTTGTTAGCTCGTGCTGCTTCTTTCATTCCATGCAGAACAACACGTGATTTGGAGTGAGTGAGGACACGCTAAAGTCACAAAACAAAGTTACTAAATCTTACTTCATAATTAATTTCATTACACAGTGACCAACACTACAATAACTAGATTTTATATTAAAACTTACAGAACCATCAACAATGAAAGAAGATGCCAACTTTGCAACTTTTCCTCTTGCTTCCATTAGTTTCTTCAAGAAAAGCTGACCACGATGCAACATGATGCTTTTACACTCCCCAAATGTCTGTTGAAATAAAGATGAACAGCATTGACTGAAAATTACTTTAGTCAAGTATAGTTAATTCTGTCCAACTTAAGCAAATGTTTACCTTAGTATCAAGCTTTGCCAGAGTAATGAATCGTAGGAACAGTTCACAGCCTGATGCAACTGCTGTGACAGGATAATCTGTATTCTTCATTGCATCCACAGCTGCCTGGAGATTGGAGTCTAATTCCTGAACTGTTTCTGCTGCAGAAATTGATATTTACTATTAATCTGTTTATGGAAGTGTTTAAGAATTATGAAATAATTAATACATAGCTGAATTTCTCAAAGATGTCTAGAAGTCAAACCAGCCCCATTAAAGCTCTATATTCTCAGCAATGCCAAGTAAAACATATGCATGTACTATCAGATTCTAATTCTCACAGATGTACAAATTTTTCTTTTTACTACCATTTCCAGAATAGCTCTGTGGATAACCCTTCCTAGTGAGTTCTTTCATTTTGATGAAACAGCCATTTTATGTGTAATTTCATGTAACTTAAATTTACAGTGGTAAGTCAGAAATGGCCAAGTTCATATTCATTGATACAAACAAACAAGTATTGTATTTGTGCCATGACATGTTTTACACTTTTGGATTAGGCCTGTGAAGGATCTATGGAATGTAAATAAATTCTACTGTGTTCTGTTTAATGCTAATTAGAGTATAATAATTTATATACATTCCATAGATCCTTCATAAGATTATGCCAAGGACTTACAATGGAGACAAAATTCAAATTATAACCACTTATGTGTAGCAAGGATAAATATGCTCAATAATGCCTTTGTCCCCAAAGCTAATCTTTACAAAATGAAGGAGGATAACAGGATCAGATATGAACTTGGAATGTAGTATAACACATAATTGAATCATGTAAAACAGTACACACTTACAAGTATCACGTTCTAAAACATTTAACAACGTTCTAATAGCAGCCATACCCGCAGACACATCCTGCTCATTTTCCAGAATACCACCAAAAACTTCTTCAATTTCTGTGAAGCAAAAACAATACATCAGTCATGTGTGGTGGGAGTAAGGTCTGGTTATGCTGAAAAGCACAACTACCTGTTGCCTTTACATTAATACATATGTCATACATCTGTAACACATTCCATAGACCTGTAAGTTTGCCAGATAACAGGATGTGGAATAAGTCATAATACAATACATACATGGATAATTCACACTATTATAAAGACCACATTACCAGCAAAGACCACATAATAAAGTATTGATATGTTACAAATAAATCTACCCATTACAGCAGATGAAATAATCTGTTCATTTTGTATTGTATAAAGGAAAGAAAAGTAAAAATTAGAAATTCATCAATTATGTACATGGTGTGTAATTTGCCTTTTTTTTTTTTGTAAGACCTATGAGACTAGATGCTTAAACTGTTGGAAGCTTTGATGCCTGCTTAAAATTTTTGCATCTTCTGAAAACATAGCTATTTTATTTTGTACAATCAATATCATTTTGCTGTTAGATGGACTGCCTCTTAAAATTATCCCATACTTAATTATGGATTGCGAATGGCAAGATAAACTGATCTGTATGTCAGTACTGCTGACATGGATATAACTGCATAACATGCTCCACTTAACCTGGGTGTCAATTTCAGCGACATACGATAAACACCGTCATACAAAGGAATCGTGTACATCAGGCATTATACCTTTCTTTTTCATTTTCAATGTACGGGGCACACAAAACTCATTCACGCACATACATTTATTATGCTCAAGCGGTTCTTGCACTCAAGCTGTGTGAAGTGAGTCGCGTGTGGAATTTTATTTGGTAAACTTGTCAGCATATATACTGACATCTTTGAACCATTTATAAGAATTTCGGTTGCTCACAATGGATATCACGAAACATCGCCAGTGGTCATAAATGAAGTAGTTGCAAAGCCGCGTTATCTGGGTCCATCATAACGATGTGATCCGTACCAGATTATCTATGTCATGCTCCTAGATTCAATATTTTTGTTTTAATTTGTGGTCACAGAGATGGAATTATGGTTTACCACATGTCGCTAAAATAACAGTTTATACCAGCTAAAGCCAGGCGATTAGCTAAAGGCTTGCGTTATGTTGGTAATTTGTAACTGTGCTAGAATGCGGTGCTATTTAGGAGGATGGTATGACTTTGAGGTTACGAATAGGGTGGTAGCTTCATGTCCATGCAATATCCATTAAACAACATTAGGAGAGAGGTATACCAGTGCATATGGAAATTTAACAGTTTTTAATGCATGAAGTTGGCTGCCTTCTGGTTTGTAGTGCCGTTTAGTCTCGCAGACATACACGGACTTTTCAGACGTATTTGCTTTCTCCATCATCGTCGCCCTGACGATGGAGGCAGTAAGTACCTTTGAAAACTTCTCCCAGAATATACGGCGCTACACGCCAGACGACAGTCGGCTTTCCACGCTGCCTAGAGAACCTCAGTTTGTACTTAATTTGTAGTGTATCTTGAAGTGAAAGGACTTTAATCAAATTATAAACATTTTAGTTGGCTAATTACACGAGATGCTGTGGGCAAACGTTCAGATACATTTTTGGTTTTGTGAAGTAAAACAATTTTGCTTGTTGTTTTGTTTGGGTGTGAAACGTGGTCTGTCCGCCTCAGGTTTGAGAATAGGGTGTTGAGGATATTTGGGCCTAGCAGAGAGGAGGATGGGGTATGGAGAAAACTGCATAATCTTAAAAATTTGTACTCCTCCCCCAGTACTGTCATGGTGATTAAGTTAAGAAGAATGAGATGGATGGGCATGTGGTGCTCATGGATGGAGCAAGAGATGTGCACTGGGTATTTGTTGGGAAGCCTAAGGGGAAGAGACCAATGGGAAGACCTAGACATAGATGGGAAGATAAGCTTTGGTTAATTTGGTGATGTACCTTTGGGTTTCCTAAGCCAGCTAGTTAGTTAAAGGGAAGTTCAGTTCCCAAACTTTAATGCAACCCTTTATTTAATGTGCAGAATATGATATACTGTATTTCTGGCTTCAGCATGAAATTTGTTATTTTACCAGTTACAGTTCCTAAAGGGTGAGAAGAATTGCCCATTTAATGTAATTTGTGTCATTAGGAACTAAACAGATGGATTCTGAGGCTGGTAACAGAATGGGTTTAACCACACAGGAAGCTCTGAATCGCTTATGTCAAGATATTGAAACTGTTGTAGATGAATACAAAGAATTCCAAACAAAGAGGTAAGTAGCAATTTTCTCTTAGGAGGAATAAGATTACTTGTAAGTGTTGTTTGCTTGATGTTTGGTAATCAGTCCAATAAAAAATATGTGGCATGTATCAAATATAAATTTTGTCTGCCTTTACATTTTGAATAAGAGTGAAATCAGGAAGATATTCTTACAAAAGTTTTGTTTGTATATACTTTGCTTATAATGAAATGTAGAATACTACATCTGCCAGGTGACACCATCCTAGGTAAGATATCAGAATCATAAACACTACACTGTGCTGAACATTAGTGCAAAAGAAAAAATTCTTGTTATTGTTTGGAGAGTTAGATGGTGTGTGTAATGTAATATATTGCAACATGGACTTGTATGTCCTTCTTCACTCTGCTGCAAAGACCTCAGTAGTTTTACTCATGAAGTTAAATATCTTTGCCTGTAGTTTGACATATGCTTATGTTTTTATAGCAAATCAACACATTTCATCTTGGGCTTAGTTTGTAATATACCATAGTCAGAACTCTTTTAAATTGATGTGGTTTAATATATTTTAATACTGTTCCATGCTGCATAATAACAACATGCAAACATATAGGATTACTTCTTATATTGCATAAGGTACATCATATGAAACTGGTTTTTTTAACAAAGGCTATGACATTTCCTACAGGCCGTATGGTTCATGGCTGAAGGATATGTTCCATCACACGAGTCGGTATACCACACTTTGCTGGACGTCAGCCCTTGCGCTTCTTTTAAACTCACTAACTCTCTTTTTAGTTTACCTCACATCCAGTGATCCAAGGTACTGTTTTCTAAATATTCACAAGCATGTTTCAGAGATGTGTAATTTTATTTTACTATTAAAAGAAAGTTTCAAATGTAAAAAAAGAAAAATTGGTATCAGAAATGACAGTGAGCAGTTAACAGATTATAAGTGTTTGTTGATGATGACGTCTTGGTGCACAGGACATAGCTCAAAAAAAAATAATAAAAGGAACACTTTCAAACCTAAGTCTAGCTTCTGTAATTGTAGGAATCTAATGTAAGGTTTCCATTTGAGTTACTTTAAAATAAACAGAGAAACAGTAAAATTATTACCTTGCACATATCCATAGTCCTTCATACATGGAACAGCACATAAATATAACAATGCAAGCTGTTTGGTGAAATTGAAATCAGGCTACACATGGCTTTTATGTAACTGAATGTTGTGTGCTGGAAAACTTGGCTGGCAACTATATATGTCTTGGTTTGTGTGTACATTATGACAGGTGAAAATTGTTGCCTTGTGCTCATGAAGACGTTAATATTACGGTATATTATTTGTTACAGCAGTGGATGGTTGTTTTACTTTGGCAAGAAATTTCTTTTAGCAGAGATCATGGGCATTGTCATAAGTTGTAAGCTTTGAATGTTTCCTGCATTCTTGTCAGTAAGCTGGCACAAAATTATTACTAGGAAATCAAGAAGGCATGCTTGAAACATTCATGCAGTTTCTTCCAGATATGTCCAGACACTAGTTGTGATAATTTTTCATAAAACAGTGGTTCTTCAATTAATATATTCATGTTTTGTTTTTATGTTGCTTCTCCTTTGTCAGGTATAGCAGTTTGCCATTTGAAGGCTTTGTAATACTTGTGTGTCTCAGCATCAACCTAACATGTGTTGCCAGGGAAAACAGCCTGAGGTACTGGGAAATACCACAGAGAGTTTGTAACTTACTGGAAAAATTGAAAGGTATGCAGGCTTTGTGTAGGTCTTACAATTGAAAAATTTAAAGAGTTCGTGGCTAAGATGGTATCTGCATTGATCACACTAAACAACCCATCCAGTTTATTCAAACCACAGGACAACTACAAGACATATCCAAGCCTGATATTTTCCTCTCACTCTCTCTCCCCCCCCCCCCC
>NW_019060429.1:829496-873660 GCF_000696155.1 Zootermopsis nevadensis
CACCAACTTCATCTACACCTTGTTGCCCCTGAAATTTCCCTATGGGAGGCATTTAATGTCTACCATGTGCTTTTCTACCATCAAAAACCTTTACTGTCACTGTTAGTGTTTCCTTCTACTATTCTTCATTCTCCTAACCTATGATTTATTACAAAGGAATTTGTGAACAAATATCCTCCTGCCATTCTCACTACACCCTAAATCCATAATTTTATTAATTTTCAAGATATTTCACTGTCAATATGTTTAAATTTATCCCATTATACTTACAGTTGTATATTGTGGGTTAGGAGGAGGTAGTTTGAAGCTGCCTGCATTGAGGAAATCATGTGCCTAGTGAAGAATGGATTTATCTGTTAGTGTCTCCTTTGTTATGGGGTTGCCTATTTGTAGATCTTAAAACTAAAGAAAAACTTTGCACAGTAAAATGCAACTCACTGAATTTAGAAGTTGCATTATAACTAAGAACATTCTTAATTTTAGTAGCATTAAGCTAGAATTTATGTACTCTTCCATCACTAGTTTAGTGGTTAAGAAGCGTTACACAGTATTTTAATATTTTATGAAATAACATGACTCTTGCCGTGCTCGGAACAGAAGCCACAAGAAGCTGTTATTGGATACCAGAGAACTACCCACACCTCTGTTCACCATTCTCACCATGTATTACACTACAGTGGACATATCGTGATGGTCATCTTGTAAACCTACCATGGGCATTGTTGGTGACTGGTGATGTGATAATGATTCGTCCAGGTCAACAGGCTCCGGGACATTGTATACCATTTGAGGTGAGAGACTTCAGTATCACTAATATAAGTCAACAATATTGTGATTTTGAGGTCTCTCCTCATAATTTAAGTTTGAGAGGTGCATGGTTTGAATCCTGATTCTGTTTTAACTGAAGTTGTTTCTGATTTACCTCTATTCCTGTGGAAGAATACCAATATAAGTATCATAATTTAAGGTCACTCATTCTCCTGTTATGTGGTAAGAAATGAAATGCATCTTGTTGCAGGATAAGGAAGCACCAGTTCTTCATGCTCGTGAAGTGTACAGTCCCATGTTGCATTCCATTCGTGAGTCATTTAGTATTCCAATGGCCCGTTCTCCATTGTTCAATAAGAAGTATATTCTCCAAGAGACTCCATACTTGAGCAATCTGCGTTTGGCTCTAGAGCAGGCTCTGGACCGACCAGTTACATACCATAATAGACTACGGCACCTTCTTATGCCTACGTGTTTGGAGCAGCTTGCACTTCCTGTCATTCTGGTCAGTTACAGTTGTATATAAGATTTTCTCGACATGTTTTTGCATATCTGAGTCAGTTTTATTCCTGGAGCTCTTTTAAGAGGTTGAAGAACATTTCTAGATACATTCAAGTTTCATATCTTTAAGGCTGTAGGTTTGATGTCGGCCATTATTACAGTTATGTGAAATAAAACACAACAAATTATAAAAGTGTACAAAATTTTAATGTGTCACCCGGAAGGAAAGTGATTACTTTATAGATGTAGCCATAAATGGGAGGATAATGTTCAAATGGATCTTAAAATAGCATGAGTGTATAGACTGGATTTAGCTGGTTAAAGGATCAATCGGTGGACTCTTGTTACATGGTAATGTACAGTTTTATTCCATAATAGGAAATGTTTTGATATTACAGACAGTAAACAATGTCCAGCATAATTGTATTGTTGTAAAACAACCTTTTTTCACAGACCTTTGGAAAAATTTTATATTCTTTGTTACTATAGGTATGTGTGCTGTTTGTCAACCTCATTCGCTTCCTATACCTCAGCAGGTGGGTTGGAATAGGTCATTGGACTGAGATGTTCCTCCTGCAGACAACAGCTGTTGCTCTTCCATTGCTGCCAGTTGTGTTTCCAGCGGCCTGGATCATTCTGGACTCACTGGGCATGGCTCGCATACAGGCCCTTATCCATATGCCCACTCATTCACAGGTCAGATGAGAAAGTTTACTACTGAAGAATACAAATGAATGCAGGGATACAAAACAACAACATCTCCTTAACTACTGGATTTGCATCATTATTCTATAAGATATACTTATGGTATTACTTCTGCTTGTTCTCCCCTCCCCAAATAATTTTTGAACCAATTAACAGATTTTCATGAAACTGTGTGTGCAAATCATGCCAGTTTATGCCTTTTCATTTTATGTCATTCATTGTAATGAATTATCTAGAGATGGGTCCTTGTTGTGTTGATGTTACTGGGTTTGTAATACAGTGAAACCTCGATGCATCGTTTTTGGCGGGGGTGGGGAATAAAAACGATGAATACGGGAAAACGATAGTTGCGGGAAAGCATTAAAAATTTGAAAAAAAACTGAATGTTTCTCTTTCAAAGTTACTTCTTTTTACCAAAAAAGTCTTTAATGGACAATTGGTTTGTCGAAACTTTACGTTTTAGGCCAAACAGAGCCCTTTCCACGTTCAAAATGTTTCCCTCGTCACGTTCACTAATATTATGCGCATAAAAGAACGACTTCACTTTTGCCAATGCAGCATTTGCTTCGGCAAAACTCGGCACAGCTTCAGGCTCGCATTCGTCGTCTTCCTCTTCCTCACCACTCCCACCCCCTTTGCGAACAATAACAGGAAGAATGGAAATACTATTACTGCCGAACTCAAGGAAACGTAGCTGTAGAAGACACTGAACCACTGGAAATGAGATGAACCAAAAGAATGAAAAGTGTCGCCCACCTTTCCTTTGTACTTATAATAAAAGCATTTGTGAAGAAATTCACATTTCACATGCCATCTGGCATCGCTGGAACGAAATATGAGTGCACCCTAATTAAACTCATAAAATTTCTGACAATGAGCACCACCATTCACTCCAACTATCACCCCTGCACCGCTGACCCCTCATTCCAAAAGAATCTGTGCTGGTTGGGCGACATAACAGGTTACCGCTACTGTGTATTCCAAAAACATTGTGCGTCTTATCTCAAAACCCAGCATTTTAAATTCTAAAAACATCGCGTAAATTTTGTTATAATTTCTCAGAAACGATCATTGCGGGAAAATTGTGGGCCAGGACTAAGATTTTTGAACGATTGATGCGATAAAACGATAGTTCGAGGAACGATAGAAGCGGGAAAATGTAACATTATTTTATATGGGATGTATCCAGGACCGAACAAAACGGACGATGCATCCAGGAAAACGATAGTTCGGGGAACGATGGATAGAGGTTTCACTGTACTAGTCTTACATTTTTCCATTACTTGAAAGAACTTTTAAATGTTTTTTTCATCTTATCAGTGTGAAAGTGAAAGTCTTTTATTTGGTATTGAATTATGTTGTAGTAGATTGATTAGTACTTCTTGAATTTTCCTGGTTTAAATATTGGCTGACAGTTGTTGTCCCTTCATGAAAGTAAACTAAACAGGTTAGTTCAATTGTAATGTGTAATTTGTGTTTAGGAGGTAGCTGGTTCAGATTGTGGTTGATGCATTCATTATCGTAACAATTTTTTCCTCAGTCCCACCATATGAATAATAGGTCATGACAACCATGCCTTATCCTCTCCAGTCTGTCATTTGTAATCATCTTTACATCTCATGCCTTAGTATAGCTTTGTCAAATAACTCAGAAACCAACCATTTATCCTGGCATATAATGAGTGGTGTATTAAAATAGCCTGTGAACACTTGAGCCTGCTTCTTTTCTAATTTTCTGTTCATAGTCATCCTGTCAGTTTTCAGTTAGCACTGTAAACCTCTGCTGCTGATAGTGTTATCAAACAATATAACAGTTAGTGCTCTGTTTTTTTATATAAACAATTAATACATTTCTAGCACATGACTGTAGACCCTTTTGAAGAAGCAGATCTTGCTGAGCCAAAACACCAAATACCTGAGATCAAGTGGAGAAAGATTAAGACCTACTTGGTGGATGTTTTAAGAGGACGTGGGCAGATTCCGTCTCGATCGGCCAACCTGTTACATGTCCTAGGTTCTGTAACTGTAAGTTTGATGTTGAACTGCAAGATATTTAATTCTTAACTTGTGTCTCTTAGAAATTTTTAGTGTTTCCACAATGCCTATGTGTCATTCCATTCCAAACAGGGGACTGTTCCATTACTTTTATATCAGAAATCAGTATTACTGGTTCCACAGACATTACTGAAAGTTTCATTTTTTGTATTTAGTGAAAAATGTCATTACCTCAGGGATTGTACCCTCATCTACACTGGAGATATTATTTGGTGTGTAAGTGAATAAAGCAAGTGAAATTCACTGAGAGCTTGTGTATGTCTGTGGAGAGATGTGATGTCAAAAAAACATTTTTTTAATGAATTAAAAATGGTTGTATGAACATCAGCCATAAACCAAGGAGTGGTAGGCTGTCAATGAGCAAAACAGGTGGCACCAACATAAATTACTTAGAACAGATGAGGATATTCAATGTGAAGTGCAAGGTTGGCTGTCAGGGTTGAGCCAAGACTTTACTGCAAGAGTATGGGTAGTCTCATTGCACAGTGAGACAAATTCCTTCTTAGGTAAAGCAATTATGATGAAAAATAATACAGATATGTGCCACAATTGCTATATATCTTTTTTGTGGTAATTAGTTAATGATTAGCATTTCAAGTAACCAGCAAATGTCAGTTTCAAATAAATGCATTTTGATATATTTTCACTAAATTATGATTTGTTTGCAGGCTTTGTGCTGTGTTGACAAGAAAGGTATCCTGTCATGGCCAAATCCAACAGCAGAGAAAGTTTTTTTTCTTAGAAACTCTTCTCATACATCTCACTCTTCAAGGTAAGAGTTTCATCATGACTTTTTCGTTGGATCTTTTTTATGCCATTGCCTTACACAAATCATCTCTAAAAATACATAACAGTAACTATATCAACATAGTATTGTTATTACTGTTTTTAGGATAATCCATGTTGTCTGAAAGATGTAGACCATTTTACTGTAAGTCCTGTGTGCTTGAATGCAGCCAAGTGTTGTGAATTATCTAATTTAATTGAATCAGTTTCATCTTTTGCAAGTCACTGTTTTTTATGTGTAGTGCAAACAGTATTGTGCATACTGACCCACTGCAGACAGGAATACTGGAAGAAGATGAGAAAGATGAGGGAACGTCAAAGTCCAGTTTTATGCAACATGGTAAGGCGGTGTCAGTGCAATGTAAAATATTTTATTATGTGAAGCTGCTGTACAGTTAGTGTGCTAAAAACTTTGTGCCAAACTGTGAATTTCATTACATTACTATTTTAATATTAAAGCACTGTTTGAGTTTCCAGTAACTAATAAATCTTAATGGAAACTTGAGTACTTTTCCAAAAACCTCCATTGTAAAGAAATTTATAAAACCAAAGTCAAATAAGGTGAGGGTCTGCTGATTTTTTATCAAATGAGATAGTATTCAATCAGCAAAATGTCTGACTGTGTGGCTGGGCAACCACGATTCATTTCCCAGTAAGTTGAAGGATTTTTCTCACTTGTTGACCAGCCCTGGGGTCTACCCATTTTTTATTATTTTTTTTAGGAGTACAGGAAATAGTTCCCTGCGATTCAGATATAGCCAGGATATGAAGTTGACACATCCATCTAGTACAAAAGTTAATAGTAATGCATGGAGTGTTTATCTCCATGATGCCATTTTCATGGTGGATAAGCACCAGTGTAGCTTTACCTCTGTTCTTACTGTGTTATACATGTCGGTTAAGATTAGTTGTTAGTGATTAATTAGTACAATTAGAGACTGTCCTGGATGCATACTTATTCATTCAGTTTGACCTTCAGTTGATCACACAGTTTTATCTGTTATAAAATATTTTATGATATATTTGGAATATTATGTAAGTATTGTTGCCTTTCCAGATATGAACCTTAACATACTAATGTATAATGGAACAAAACATGTGTGCTGTAGATTACAATGCAATGCCGACAGTGGCTGAGGTCTTGGATCTGACCCATGATCACATGAGCCCCTTCCGTCTTCAGTTTGATGACCACACATGGAAACAGCATCTCAGCTCTCTGAAACCTCTAGGGTTGGCAATCTTGCTTAATACCTGCAACATGGCCACACAGGAGCACTACACACAGTTTTGTTCTCATGTAACATGCGAAGCCCTCTACGATGAAGATCTTGTCCCTGTTACCAATCGCAGGTAAGGTACTCTGCATTGTTGCTCCTTTGTCTACCAAATATTTAGTTACAGGGTATAAGCTGGAGAGAAAGCTGTTTGGATAACTTGTTCATACGTGAAGCAGTGAAAATATAATCTGAAAATATTTAAATTTAATGGAAGGACTAACGGAGAAGTGGTCTGAATGAGGCTTGGGGCTTCATACCCTTAAAATTTTCCAAGTTCCATAGTGGAAACGCTGTATGCATACAAGTGGCATTATAATTCCAGTCATTTATAATATCCTATCATTTGTCTGTATGTGGCTTTCATCTACCTTCCATTAATTACAATTATTTGTGCCAGATGTCTGTTAAACTAAGATACCAGTATGTATTTCCTCCATCTTCTGGGCTAATCTTCAGCCTTCAATCCTAAGAATGGAGGCAGTTTATTGCTCTAAAGTATTGGTGTCTACCTGCAAGTTCACAGAGTGTTACAACCCAGAAGACCAACATCAACATGCATAGTGAGCACTTTAAAAATTATAAAAACTGTAAAGCAGGTAATTAGAAGAAAACTATGAAATTAAAAAGTTTTGATTTTATACAGTGAACACCTTTGAATATAGAATTTGTGGGAATTTTTTCTACATTAAATTCCTTTTTTGTAAAATTGTGAATAGTGAACTTTTCTTTTCCTTATCTGCAGCTTATATCATTGGATGAAATTTGTACATTTAATGGTCTGTGTATTATACCATGTTGTCTGTTTTGTTTTGACACCCTCAACAGTAAACTAAAACCTTGTTTATTGGTTAGCACAATCTTTTAACATCCTTTAAGTGTGGGAATATTTGCATGTTATAACTCTGCTGTTATTAGGTTATACTTTGAAACTAAATCATTTGAATTCTTCTTAATTTACCTTTATGTTGGTATTTTACTAAATGCAGTTTATTTGTTCTAAATTGTTTCTCTGTGCTTTGTACTCAGTTTTTATATACCATATTCATGTCTGTAGTTTTCTGCTTTGTGAAGTAACATTATGTTTGTGTTTGTGCATATATAAACTGTTTTAAAACCGTGTACTGGTATCACTGAAGGAGCAATCAGAATTATTTTGTATGTTGGAAACATTTCAAGATTACATGGTAATGTTTCAGAGAGCTGGAATCGCAACAGTTTGATATCATGAATAGTATGACAAGTTCAAAATGCCAGGAAAGGTTTTGCTTGAAAGGTACTGCTTCAGGCAGACAGAATATCACTTTGCTGAAAATATTATTTACCTCATGCATTCTCTATTACGGGGTAATTTGGTGTATTTGTTTTGCTGGTTTCTGTTCTATTTTAACCTCAGACTTGTTCTGATATACCCATCTCTTCTGTAATACATTCTGGGAAAAGGACTGTATAATGAAATTTTCTATTGGGTGAGCTGTTTTATGTAATAAAAGTGATTTAGGTTCCATGTCTAATCATTCATTGCCATCCAGATTCAGCATCCCCAAACTATGTACAGAACAATTTTTTCATTCTTCTTTTTTGTGTATATCATAATAAATAATTTCTCCTTTGTGTGGATGTTCTTGACCTCTCACATGATCCATATGTAAAGGAGTAGGAACTGCTACAAGATTCCTTACTTTATCCAGTCTGGCTCTTGTAGAAATTTAAATGCCTGCCATTGTATCTGTCCACACCCTGAAGCACATGAGACCCATTCATAGACAGTGTTCTGCAAGTGGTATATTCCATTGATGTGCTTGGAAACCTATAATTTTCCAGATTTGTAAATACTTGTTACAAGTAAGAAATCACATTTAAATTGTGGCACAAGTCTCTTCTTTCTCTGATTCCAAGAAAATTACATACAGAACACATTGCAGTTGAGAGTGATGTAGAACATTCAGTGGTAAAGTATGAAGGTGTTTTGAACTTGTTTTATGTATAGGATTTTGAGGTTTTCACAACAGTGAGTCCAAAGATGGCTGTGTTCTGGGCTGTAGCGCTATGTAGAAGTTTACCAACAGTTCAGACGTACATGCTGCCTCATCGCCTTGATTATGGAGACAGCATGTACCTCTGAAACATTGATAAACTTCTACCAGACTACACGGTACTGCAACCCAGAAGACAGCCATCTTCCTTGTATTAAGTGTGTTGCCTTCAGAGTTTGAAGTGGTAATTGGTTGGTTTCTTCTGATTCTCGTTGTGCAGGAAAGCAAATCTCTCAGAGGACATGGCTGTGCTGCTGCCAGGAGCAAATAAGTAATTACGTCTGACTTTATCAGTTGTCACATCTTCCCTTGTAATCTTTTATTCTCTTGTATTTAGAGAACTTACATGCAGATGCAACCTTACATCAAGAAAGAAATAATTTTGTTATTGGTTACATTTTAAAGAGTATGGTATATGAGGGTTTAGCATGTTTTGCATGTATATATGTGTGTAGATTATGTGTGGGTAAAACTGTATAAGATCAGAGAGGGGGTTTCAGATACTTAGATACAAAAGTGGCAGAATATAGAATGACCCTCGTTAGTCATCAGGGGTTATCTGTTTTCAAAAGGTCTGTACTGTAATTTTGTCCTTCTGAGTTATTAAATTGGTACCTTTTCACGCATTCTTTAAACAAAATTTTACATAATGGGAATGCCACGTTTATCTGTTTCTCTGAAACTAGCAGACGTATTTGAAGAAATTTGTTATTTGTGGGTCTACACAAAAAGTCATCTTGAAAAATTAATATTGTTTTGTATTGGTTCAGTATTATTCACTTTTCATCAAACTTTGTTAATTTAAAAAAAATTCTTTGTACAGTGTTTGCTTTCAAAATTGATACTTAGCTTAAAATATAGGTTATATCTTATACTAGTTTGCTTTTTGAATTGATTATGAGAATTCCTCTTCATTGGTATTTAAAATGTCTTAACGTTCCCCAGTTGTGACACATGGTTGCATCTGTGTGCAATCTCAAATGCTTCTATTTGGCTGGGCGATGGAGTATTTTGCAGCTGGTTTTCTTCTGTTGTAGGAGGTTTCACCTGTGAACATCGGGGACTCATGATGTGGCATAGAGGATGTTTGTAGTAGTTCATGTTTTACCCATTAAAATGTACACATGTCCACACAGGAAAACCAATGCTTGAATAATGCACTCTATACACAGTTTTCACAGCATGATTCAGTCAGCCACACAAAAGGAGATTTTTGCTGGAACTAGTATGGATCATTACAATAACATTTGATTGGCCTATGTACAATTGGCTCTTATCCTTCAGTCTTAACATCTTATACTATGTGCTCTGTAATAAACATCATTGCTGTTTCATTCTAATCAAATGAAAGTGAAATACAGACTTTTAATACTTTTTTAGCTTGTTGCTTTTATATAATACAGATGTTCATGTTTCCATGTGGACATTGTGTTTTAATATGTTGGTGTATATACAACTTATTGCTGTCTTGAATTTATATATGAGTTAAGTAAATTGCATGTAGTTATATCTTCCAGAACTTCACAGATGTTATGACACAGTTAAACACAAATTATGTTTGTGTGTTCATGTATGTTGTGGATTCCACATTCTAGTATATCATCATGCATGACTTGCTAAGTGAATAAACATGATGTAGTGTTTGCAGAAAGCATTATGATTTTTGAGGTATATTCAGTTCTGTATCATTCTGTAATATAGTATTTGGTTCAATTTTATATTTTGATTTATGTATAACTGTACCATAGTTACAGCATTAATTTTTCTTGCAAGTTTTGTGTTCCTTTTCATACTGACACTAACTACATTGACACTGATGCTTACTGTTGTATTCACATGCAATAGTATAATAGCATTATTTGTGACTTTCTTTGTTACTATTGCACTGATATGTTTTCACACAGAGTATTGAATATTGAGTATTGTCTTTCAGCATAGAGTATAGATTCTAGACCATTTTTGAACACAATGTAGTGTATAAAAGCCGCTTCAGCAAAATATAAAATCATGGCTTTGCCAATTGTTATATTAAAAAGGCATTTAATTCTGAAATTATTATAATTCTTAATTCCTGTCCTGAGTTGATCCCCTAAGAGAGTCAGCATCAGCAGCCACACTAATCTGACCTGGAAAGCGTATGGATCATCATCTGAATAGTCAAAATCATGAATTACTGACTTAATACATGTCAGATCCTAGTACTATCTAGCTAGCATGGTTGACATTTGAGTAAGAAAACAGGTCCAATATGTTATATTTTTATTGTAGATAAGGAAATTTTCTCATGTTTCACAGATTACTGAATGGAACATAATTATGTTGTGTATCTAGTGCATCATGCTTGTGATGCTGATTACATTTTGTGTGCATGTGTGAAGGTTCATCCATATCATTGTTAGCATTTGTTACTGCACAGTTAAATGCATTCCATGGTGTGGAACAGGTCGGAGTATGAGGCATTGTTTTCAGAAAGTACCTAAAAATACAACACAGTTACACAAACATATCCCAAGAACAAAATAGTCTGCAGTATACCTACCACATACATTCCTAAGACCAAACTGTGGATGCACCTTCTATTGCTTATATGGCAGTGTATGTCTGGTGGTTGTCTAATGTAAAGAAACTTTACCCATGTCAGATTCCCCTGCAGCCCTTACGTAATTTTTGCTCAATAAGTAATTGTATTTGAGTGTTCACATTGGCTCTATAGCAGGAAAGCTTGACTTATGCCCATTGTGTTGTATCTTATATAATCTAAGAAACCATTCTTAATATTCTAACTGAAAAATATTTTGTTACTGAGGTAGTTTTATATCCGTAAGGATGAATTCGAACTTGGTTTCTTTTTCACATAAATTGGTTTGAAGATTTAGTAGTTAGAAAATAAATTATTACCTCTTGTCAGTTAAGTTGCACTTATAAACTTACACCTCTGTCAATATTATGAGCTTAGCGTTTATATTTGTCATTTTAATTATTAGCATATGAAAGAAGTGTGAGGGCTGTTCAGTGAGTAACTTCTGAGTGTTTGATCACTCATACTTATTACATCTAGGTAGACATCGAAAAGAATGAGGAACAGTGGACAGACCCTTTATTTCTTGATGTAATCTCCAGAGTCATAAAGACATTTATTGCAGGGATAATCTATCTCTGACTTGCACAGAGAATAAGTCAAGGCTTAGTGAATCCTGAACTTGTGTCTTTGCCTCCTCCTGTTAACTCACCATTCATAATCAGTTTCACATATCTAAGTTGACACTGTGTGACTCAGACAGTTGTTGCAGCAACACTGAAGAGTCATCAAAAAGGCACATTAATATTGGTAACCAGATTTAGAGACTCTGCTTATAAGCCACATGTGAACCTGTTTTGATGTGTAATTTTGCTGAGACTGTTTGTGCTGGTGGCAGATGCTTGTGTGAGTTGGCAAAACAAATTGGATTCATGGATCAAGCACAAGATGTTTTTAAACTGGAGGATCAACTTTCTACCTTCAGGCATGTGGTGAGTGGATATCTGATACCTTAGAATAATTAAAAAATTATTGTCAAGATTTGGGGTTGGTCTTCCTTATAAGCTCTGATGCATTTACATTATCTCTGTCTGTTCTGATATTTTCATTCTGTTAATTCTTTTGCAGCAACCAGAAGTTGTCCGCCGGGACATAAAGTTTGCTCGTTCATTATCAATGGCAAAGCTGAAGTTTCCATTTCCACATATGGTGGCTGTGGTTATGAGGGAACAGAGTCATGGAGATCTGCAACTCATGTCTCAGGGTACAGCTGACATAATTCTTGACTTTTGTGTTGACTACTGGGATGGACATGACCTCTGCCCCATGTCTCCCGCAGACAGGTATGTTTGTTTAGCCAGTTTGAGGTAGGATAGCTTAATCTGTAAAGTGACAGCCTTCAGACTTGATGTGCAGAATTTAATTCTTGGAAGGGACAGAATTTTTCTCTCCAGGACTGTGTTAATATTCACTTCTCTGGAGAAAATCCAGTCTCCTGCCCAATGAAAATGGAATTCATTCCTTGGGGCTGAAGAAAGTACAATATGAAATTGACCGATCATCTACATATGGCACAGTATTGGCATCTATTTCTACAGTTGCCTCTGCCCTGCTTGTTTTATGTCTTTGTATATGTGCTGCAATTTTAACTCATCTGGTTTCACGATGTTTCTTTTGGGCCCCCCCCTTTTTTTTGTGCGTTTGTCAGAAGCTATATTTGTGTTTTGCAGAAAGAAAGTACAGGATTTCTATCAGCGTACCAGCCTTACTGCTTACTGTACAGCATTTGCGTATCGACCATTGACACGAGGAGTGAACAGTCTGTTGTCACAAGTGTATCTGGAGCTGCCTGCTGATAGTAAACACCTCTATGTTCCTCATCGGAGTCCAACACCACTTGCTTGGGACTTCCGTAATGTATTGGATCCACACTGCAAAAGCTTGCCTGGACATTTTCACTCAACAGGTACTTTTTTTAAACAGAATCTGATAGTACTGCTTTCTGGTCCTGAATGTTACATTTCATAAAGACAGTACTAAGAATTGTTTTCCTCAGGTTTTATCAGCTGTCATATGTCATAATTCTTTTTAATCTATTTCCATAGCTGATTAATTAGAACACAGTAAAATTAATTTTCCATGCTGCCAGCTAGCATATTAACATATGATTGGTGCTCAGCTGGGGCTTCATTTCTGATATGGCATTTTGCTGTACAACAAGTAAATTTAACTAAACAGCTTAACATAAATTTGAATTTAATTAATTATGTGTCAAATGTGTAGAATATATATAAAAATTAAAAATAGGAAGATGTTTACTTATGTTTTTACATGAATTCCCATTTGGCAAAACTAAAAAATGGCTAGTCGTCTGATCTATGTGAGTCAGTGGTTTTACTGTATTTAGTATACATAACTATAATGATCTGAGGAATTAGTGTGAAGCAAGCTGGAACATAAAAAATTAAGCAAATTTGAATAAAGTATAAAGGAAATTGATTTTTATACATTATATTTTTAAAAACATGCTGTTGAAGATGTATTTTTTGTATGTGCATGATCACATAATTTATTGTATACAGATTCTCTCCTGGGAAATGAGGTACATGAGGAAGATGTGAATGATGTGGAAGGTTGCTTTGAAATGCAGTGTAATCAGGTGTTTATCGGGATGGTTACAATGCAATACCAGGCCCAGATAGACATGGTAGGTATTGTGTGTCATGCTCTAGCTTCTCATTATCATCATTTATCTGCCAAAGCTATCACTACTTCGTATAATTCTTGTTCTATTGATGGTGCATTTGCCACATAAAACTTTCTTTTATGCCTGTATTATGTGCCTTAAATATTTTGCTTTCACTGATATGTCTTACTGTACCAGATCCACCATTTCACTCATATCCCAGTCACAGTAGATTATTCAGTAAAATTTGGTGTCACAGGTTCAGCTGATAGAGCAGTTGGAACGTGCATGTATTCGATTTGTTCACTTCAGTAAGGAAAATGAGCTACGGTCACGAGTTTTCTCAGAAAAGATGGGGTTGGAGAGTGGCTGGAACTGTCACATCTCACTTCTAAGCGAGCGTAACAGGTATGGCAGTCATTAATACAAGATTACTAATGTGCATGATACCTTGCATCAGGAAGTGTGCTATTTGTTGTTGTCTGTCTTAACAGCTCCTCAGAACACTGGTTCTTACGATATGTAGTTACAGAATCCTGTGTGGTATTTTTATGTAAGTCTTCGAATTTGAACCAGTTTCATTCAAACAACATTTTAAGTATAGTCCTTTTCATCAGATTAATTTCTTTTTACGTCACTGAGACTTGAATTTTTTGTATCCATTATAATCATTATCATAGTGCACAAATTTGGTAAATTTAATTACATGAAATGTAATCATTATTTTTGAGTTTAAGTCAACTAGGACCAATGTGTTTGCCCTGGATTTGGCTAGTAGGTGGTTTAATTTTGATCAGGAAATTCTATTCTGATTAATTTTTGTGCCATTTTCCATTTTCTACATGCAGATATTTTAACAGTTCCTTAAAAATGTACTACAGCAGTTTCCTATATTTTCTTTCCCAATACAGAATTCATAATTGTATCTTTTCATATTTTATGCAGTGTAACTTGTGTAGTTGGTACATCGTTAATGCATAAACTAAGAAGGATGGTCATATTAATACACGAATTTAGTCCAGTACAAAATATGACTGCTAAGTCAAAACTCAGAAATATAGTTTTTATCAGTTACTAATTTTATATCCTAGAAGAATTAATTGGAGTTGGGAATCACAAATGATTTGAACTTGCATACAATATTTCAAAATGTCATTCCATGAAACATAATTTTAGTCATGTTATAAATTTTACCAGTAGTCTGATCATTAGCATTGTGATTTAGGAAGTTAAAATCCCTCTTACAGTGAATATAAATTTACAGAATTTCACATATCCATTTTAAGAAAAATTGTAACTGCTTTGCACATATTTCATCTTATTGCCACCATACCTTGGTCCTTGCTTACACTAATTATTGAATGTGTGCATTATTTTATTAACAGTGAAATTCTATAACCTTATCTACAATAATGTGTTCTTGTACAGATAATAACATATATGAGTAGCTGATGTTGTGCCCACCTTGTCTCTGTTTGTGTTTGTGTCTGTAACCTGTTGGTGGCACCACAACAGGTCTGACAGTGGCCACTCCGAGACTATAGCTACTACTGGTGCAGCTGCCATGTCTACTGTGACAAGTGGCACTGTGCCAGCTCGTCACTTCTGTCATCTCTCTTCTTCTCCCTCATCTCTCCCTAAGTGTAACACTGACCAACCAGACAGCAACGCTGTTGGTGAACCTGTCCTCCATGAAGAGCGTGTCAGCTTGCTCAATGCTCGGTATGTTACTTTCTAGTACTTGATGCACAGATGTACCTGCACATTATTTTTTGAGGTAGTTATGTCCATCAGAGCCATAGAAGTCATTTCAGAAATATTTTTTATTTCAAATTTACCTTTATTCATTAAAATGAATGCCACAACTTGACTGAAGCCTCTTCAAGGATCTTCCAAGTAAGAAGCATTTGGAACCACTCATTTTAATTGTGGTATGGAGACAACCTATCAGTCGATGCAGAGGCTAGACGAAAAATCCTCTGTCCCCGTTGGGGATCGAACCCTGGTCGCCCAGCCCGTAGCTAGTCACTATACTAACAGAGCTATCCCAGCTCATTATTAATGCCACTTTTTTATACTAAATTGTGTATGTGACAGATTTTCCTCCTTATTCATATCATTCTCTTATGATAATGTAAGAGTTCAAAGTACTCCCTCAGTGTGCATTGCCCTGTGCAGTCATGACTGAAATGTTAGTTCTTACAGTCAAAGTGTACACAGGATGTTTGAACTGGTATAGAAAATTCGTCCATTTGAAGGTTTATATGTGATAAATCCCCACCTTATGTCCAGCCACATACTCCATCTGGCAGAAATCAGAGAAACCCAGTCATATATGTTATCTAATTGTACATCTGAAAAGTTTTGTAAACCAATAAACATATCATATTATCATATTATGTATGTATGTGTAAGAAGTACTATTAAGACATTTCTGAAAAATCTTGTTGTCTCTGAGGAGAGTATTAACAATGTTTTGTTCTTCTTGTAGCAGTAACATTGGGAACTCTCGTGCTTTAAGTTTCTCTGCTCCGAGTGCAATCAATCTGGACTTCTCTCAGGTAAAGTTTGAAGAAGAGACACGTGACTGGACTGATGAATCATTGCTCAACAAGTCCACTGTAAACCACAGGTGACTACATTAAATAAAACATACCATTATTAAACTATACACATTGTTAAAAAATAGTACCTGAATTCAGTTCTGTATATATTTCCAAGATCATGTATTGTTGAACCTTTGGGTTCTCCTACTGTAATGTTTGTTAATTAGTTAATGAAATGAGAAGATACCTTTGTGCTGTGAAGTTATTTGAACTGAGGAGGAATTTCTGGCAAATTTGAAGATGTTATCAGAGCGTTTACCTGCAGGGACCAAAAAACCATGAAAAGTCTGATATGTTGCTACTTGTGTTGTTGTAGTAATGCCTGCCTTTATTATAGCAGGGATCATCAAAGCCATGGGGAAAGTCAGGACAGTGTACTGGTACACAGCATGGAACTTACTTCTCAGCAGGATACATGGCGCTCCCTCAGCTGTCTCACAGACAGTACTGAGCAGAGTGCACCTATCAATTTCATCATGTCCAACAGGGTGAGAGTTGTTAGTTGTGAACACAGTAATTTCACTTGAATCTGATCTATTTACTAACACATTACTATTGCCTATTTTTAAAGAGGTTTGGACTATTACACCAATGGAAAATGTGTGTGTGTGTAACCACAAATTTTAATGCAGTTTTTAGATCAAATTAGCAGACACAGAAACTTCTGTTTTTAATTACCATTCCACATACCAGGTAGTTGTAACATTTGTGTGATCAAATAGTATTACCTATTAGGGCTGCAACCCTTTTGAAACAATAATTTTACTTGCATCCTGTTGATATGATTGGCCATACTTACAAGACAAGACAATGGAACTCCTTTGAGCAGAGTTCTTTTTTGAGAAGTTGATAGCTAGTTGTGAAAAATTCCTACCATTTATTGAACCCAAAGATATGTTTACAAAATATGACTTTGGTCTGTATTGACTGATTAGAACAGGCACTTAGAGTAAATTATTGTATTTGTCTTGGGATACTTTTATTTGTGGTTTATTTAATGATGCTGTCAATAGCTCAAATTACTTATCTCTAAGACTGACTGTAATATAGATTTGAGGTAATAATAAAATGGATCATAAAAGAAATGGGTGTATCTGTGTGGGTCAGCTTCTGTAGCAGTAATGTGGGCTGTGATTTGTGGAGTTAGGTATAAATCGCAATAAGATAAATATTATATTATTAACATATTTTCTCAGAATAAGCCATTTTTCATAAATGTGGTATAATTAATTTGAATGTGAAGATCACTGTGGATACCATAACTTTACACTGCTTATTACTGAGTTCAGTCTTGCATACACTTGTCATATCTAGTTAACATGCATAAAATTTTCATTCAGGTCTTCATGGTGTAATTCAGATGAACTGCCACTAGCTCACCAGTTATTTTAATTATCATAAAATCATGTGCATGAGAAAGGTTTATCCATCATCTGTACTTAATACCCAAAAACTGAAAGATTTGGCAGCCATAAATGTGGTGATTTCAGGCAAAGCTGCCCCGAGGGATTGACAAGATACGCCCCCACCTAGAGCAGATAGATAATGTCCCTTTATTAGTATCACTGTTCACTGATTGTACTCCTTCTGTGACCCGAGAAATGCTTCATATCATGCAAGAGTATGGGGAAGTAGTCTGTGTCATTGGTTCTTCTGCCAATGCAGACAACATGGCTATCTTTCTCCAAGCAGATGCAAGGTAAGTACGAGTGCATAATGTCAGACAAGTTTGTCTGTGTAACCTTGCAGAGGGCAGTTGTATGATATTGTGTATGAAATATACACATATTTTTCTTGTATCCTTTCAGCTCACCATTTGAAAATTTACTGTGTGGATAAAGTTGGTACTCAATATTCTTCATATTCTTTCTGAAATTCCAATGTTTGCTAACTGTAGCATGTTGCTATAGTTGATAAATCAGTGGTCCTGGTCATGTCTGAAATTTCAGTATAATTTTACTCCCCCAAGTTGCTGACTGCCAGAAACAATATTCACTGTAGAGACGTGAAATCTGTGCACCATGTGTCTTTTATATACCATATGAAGAATTGAAGAGTGGTATAAAAGCATGGAGATATTAATTAATTAATTATCATTTTATTCTTGCAGCTAGTAGCTAGGTGAGATGGTTTAATAGGAAGTGGAGTTCATGATAATTATAAATGTTTAAATAGCTATGCTCTTGAACATTATGACACTGATAAAGAATTGTATCCATATTTTCTCCTGCTCAGTGCATGAATGTATATTTATGTTTTTCTTTGTTGTGGTATAAATAGATACTTTGTGATGAACCATTTGCCCATCGAAGGAGTCCTACTAACTGCCTGCAGGATTCACTATTTCACAATTAATTCTGAATCAGAACAAGCCAGAAGGTATCATCTTCTCAAGGACTCTGCTTCATAGAGTTAGACTGCTGAGATGGTTCAGTAACCTGGACACGAATATTTCTGTTATATATTTTGGATACCTAATTGTCTGTTTTCTTGGATATGGGTTATAGTGCATTTTCCTCTGTAGCTTGGCAGTAGAGCCTCTGTACCCACAAGTGTGCCAGAAGGTGGCCGTGTTCAAAGAGACTACACCTGATCAAGGACCATCACCTGTTGAATTGAGTCGCAGTCTCAACTCCATTGCGTGCTCCATCAGTTTTCGGAGGGAGGATCCTATTTCAATCTTCCACCTCATCTTGGAGGTGAGTTACTTGTGTTTAATTTAGTAATGATTATTATTCCTATTTCATGTTGAGTGTATATAAAATTCATCTACATGTGTATCTGTCGCCCTCGGTGGACTAGTAGTTAGCGTGCCATTGGACCCAAGGTTTGCGGGTTCAATCCTGGCCGAGGTTGGTGGATTTTTAAGGGTGATAAAAATCCGTAGCACAACTTCCTTTGGAGGGGAAGTAAAGCTGGCGGTCCCATGTTGTAGATTTATGGCATATAAAAGAACCTTACGAGCATGATACGAGATGTTTCGTAAGCAAAATTCAGCGTCCATTTCTCACCCAAAAGTCTCCTGATTAACTGCTAGATGGCTGTGGTAGTCAAATCCGGATTGAGTAGAAATTGTGCAGAGTCAGTGGGCTAGTCACTCACTACTTCACGCACGACCAAGACCAAGAAACCTCCAAAAAGGAGGCGGCAAAAACCCACAACAGGGCTGTAATGCCAAGAAACAACAACATCATGTGTATCTACAAATTCTCTGTGGAATATTCTTATTTGTTAATAGTTACAAACATAATTAAAGTGTGAAATTTTGAGGTTATATTGGTCAAATTGCATGTAGTTGGAATTTGTATAAGTGAAGATCATGCAAAATATTCATTTATAGTTTATGCCAGCTTTGCCATACAGGCTGAAGCATTGTAAGGGAAGAAGGCTTCAGAAGTTCTCAAAACTTCTTCTTTCTCCCCAGCTTATCTGATTTCAGCATGTCTGTGTGCCTGTGTTACAGTCACGCCATTACATGCAATGTGTGTGGAACTGTGTACAGTTCTGGGTGTGCTGTGGTGTGACAGTGAGTGCAGTACAGGTGCTAGGGATCTTCCTAATGCTGCCACCCGTCCTCACAACAGGATCTGTGCTGTGGTTGGTATGCTTGGTTGTTCCTCTCCTCTCACTCTCATTGGTTGCCAACTCAACTGACCCACAAGTCATGCAACGTGCTACTGGCAAGAATCAGTGTGTTGTTAACTCACAGGCAAGTCACTTTTTACATATGGATGGTTGCTAATTGATTCTGAATCTATGTTTTACAGCTCACATTTTTGTTTATTATGGTGATAATAGATGTTTTGTGAGGTGGCTCTTGTGGGAATCTAATCAGTAATCTCCATCTAGTGTCTATATTAAGAATGCAAGAATGTGTGGAGGTTTTCCTGCGCTCCCCCATACATCTTCATGGCTTCATACTCAAGTTACAAAATGTTTATACATGTATTTCATAGTATTTTCTGAAAACTCTTAATTCTTTACCGTGGAAGGATGTAGAAAGTATAATTCAATAAAGTGATATATTTTTACTTTGAAAAAATTATCAGTTATAGGTACATTAACCTATGAATGATTATATACTGCTAGATAGCATTAATACAAGTTTTAAGTTGATCATAATCGAATATTACATTAAAATTACTACTTTAACCATATTCAGTACAGCAAACTTATTCTTTTAGCTATAACATTATTTTCTACACAAACATTTGTATTTGTAGTTAATGTACTATTTCAAGTGTTATACACACATGATTAATTTGTTATTGACCATTGCCTGTGTTCACAGGTTTCTATGTTTGTGCTGTGGTGCTATGGTTCTAAGTTCCTGCCAACTGTATTCATAGTTCTACTGTTTTATGCTGTTACACTATCTTGTTTCTGTGGTGAGATAGTTGTCAGTACAAACACAACATGCACCATGGTGTATCCCTTGCCATCTATCAGCATTCCACAAGAACTGTGGGGAGGCTGGGTCAGACATCAGTACAGTTTGCTTACATCACAACATGCAGCACTTGCGCTTTTAGTGCTCCATTTTGGTAAGACAATTTTTGTGAATGTATTTAGCATTTTAATGTGTGTGTATATAAAAAGTATAAATACTGAATTTTTGCTTAACAAAACCATTCATATGTTTCCAGCCTTGCTTGCCATACCACCTTTGTACTGTGTTGTCTGTTGTATACTGACTGTACTTGGAGCATTAGTCAGTTCTGTGAGTTTTATTGCAAACCTTGTCTGCCATCATGACTTCCAAGAATTTGTCAACTTTGCTGTAATAATAATACATATACAGGTAATCCTGAATTTGCGCCGATTCAAAATAAAGCCGCTTTTGAAACCAGCAAGTCAAAAAATGAAAAAAAAAAATTTTACTATTATTTATAACGTTTTACAATGTTTCTCATACTGATTCTTATACTAAATCATAATTCTTACATCACTGATTTTGAATAAAAATTATAAATACAGTCACCTGTGCACTCATTGCTAAGTAGTTGCGAGATAATCTCCTAAAAATCTGCCAACATTGCGCAACAGTCACATGAGCATTGGTCACTCTTCACGGTGAGTCAATTGCGTTCAGCCTCATAAGGGAGTAAGGAAAAAATGCGCCCAGTTTGCTTCTTGTTGACACATTGAATGTGCTGAAAACTGTGTGCTAAACGTGTTTGTGTTGTTGTTGTTCGACCACTATTCTGCAGTAGCAACTGTTCTATATTTATAAATTGTAGGAGAGCCACCATGTCTGGTAAGAGAAGTGAATGTGTTGCTAAAAAGATGCGTAGGTCTATTGCGTTAGAAGATAAGATGGACGTAATTCATAGAATAGAAGGTGGTGATACCCGTCGTAATGTGTGCAGAAGTATGAAGTTGCCTCCTTCCACTGTGACTATCATAATGAAAAATTCATATAAAATAAAACAGTCAATGCAACAGGTTATGAGAGTAAGTGCAATGCAAGTGAGTTATAGCAGAAGTAAGAATGGAGAAATTACTGTTGCTATGGGTGGATAACATGAATCGAAAAAAACATTTCCTTGACTGAAATTGCTATCACAGATAAGGCAAAGTCAATTTTGAGGAACTTAGGTCGTCAATGTTTGGGTGCCGGGAACGCATATCATTCACTTCCCATTGATTTACATTATAAAAAGTTTTAATTTACATTGGTTCGTCCAGGAATGCATCCCCGGCGTAAATCGAGGTTTACCTGTATGTGTATTATTACTCTTATTTATATATGTATACCATATTAAGCATGTGTCCTCAGGTTGTGAGTGGAGTGGAGGATAGACTCTAGCTATGGAGGTTGGTAGAAAATATGATAGGGAACCTTCATGTTATATCAGAGGTTCCCAAACTTTTATACCTTGCGCCCCCTTAAAACATTTCATAAATTTCATGCCCCCTTCCAGAACAAGTGCAAGCAAACAGATTTGACATAAAATTTAGCTATGAGTATAAATTTTTATAATTTAATATGTATTATTCAGTGCATTTAATTTTAAAAAAACCGTAATATATGCTTCATACCTGGATTAGTGGGATGGATGTGGTTGCTTCTGTGAACATAACTTATCATACTGAGTTTGGAGTTTTGAAATGACTGCTGTAAGGTCGTTTTCCAGGTTCATCGTAGAACGATACTTTGTTTTGATGGCTACCACTGCTGAAGTGCCTCAATCAAGCGAAGGCTGTTAAAAATGTTTCTCCATATTTCGTTAAAAAAAGTTTTTCATACAAACAACACCCCCCCCCCCCCCCCAGGGGGCGCCCCCCACACTTTGGGAACCTCTGTGTTATATAAAAGGGGGAATTTCTGGAATAGCTGAGCAACTATTAGTTTTAAAGGATTCTTCTCCATGGAGTTAGTTACTTAGCAATGGATTGGTAATGATGTGAGAGATTTAAAAGTAATAATGGAGATATTATAGAATGATACAAAATAACATCAAGACTAGCATTTGTATATAAAATAGTCGAACAGGTTACAGCATGTATCAGACTAAGAACTGTAATATGCAGGTTAAATGTGTGTACACATTTATGAACTTAAATTGATAGGATGGTAACAGTGATCAGTATTGTTATGCCTGCAGTTTGTTTAACAGACTGTTCATACATTTCAGTGACCATATCAATAAGCTTTGTGGAACGTGAGTACTCAATCTGGCATAGAAGCCCACACCACAACAGGGTTTGGCTACTGGTTGTGATTATCACGTAAGGATATTTTAAATTCTGATATGTCCAATGCATGACTTTTTCAGATTCATAACATTTCATTGGTAGTGAAGAAAAGTGGGACATATGGCTCTGTTTTAACCAGTATTCATGTTAAACCTTATATGAACAAATGTATTTATTTTTTGTTGTTGTGAAATGTTATGAAAAATGTAACTGTTACAACAGGCACAGAACTGTTCCATCTATAACATATAGCATGATTTTGCATGCAACAAAAAATTTCTATTTAGTTTAGGAATATTTTTTACCATGAAAGTCAACAACATAATGAACAAGAAATAATGTCAGACAATCATTGCAAGAGCAGAGGATATATAAATTATATTTTTATATATATTCTTTTCATTGCATATCACACTTTATATTTTACCTCTGCAGGATAAGCTTGCAGATTATGTATACTGGAATCTCCCTGTGTAGTGATGACAGCTCAACACAACTTGGTGTAGGACACATTCCCTGGTATGTCCTGACTCTTGGCTTGCTGTCATCAGTGCTCATCTTTTTAATTAATGAACTGGTGAAACAAGAAGAAATCAAGTAAGTTTTAAAGTAACTGTGCTTGCAAAATAACTATAGATAGCTCTTATATATAACATATTCCCATAAAATGAAGTACAAACATTTGGGTCCCTTGATTTTGCTGTTTGAAGATTTTGTTGTTGCTTTGGCATTGGTGATAATCTGTCCTGCATGCACACACACATTGTATTCCTCTGTGACTTTGTAGAAGATTGCTCCTGGAACTACCAGTGACCTCTTCAATTTTCAAATATATTTTTGTGAGAACTTTCAGGCCATTGTTGGCTTATTTTAGCTTGTCCCTACAAAGGGGTGAGCCTGGCCACTGGATAAATAGAACTCAAAACTCATCTGATATGCATATGGTTATACAGTATCTGGGGAACAGTTTTTACTCACAATAAAAGACATGTGAATTTTATATAATAAAGGTTAAAACCATATGAACGCTGTTATATTTCACTTTCACAACCTGAGATTTCAGTTACTCGTATGTCACCAAGGTCAGTGTAACATGTTTTATCATACTTTGTTTTCATTAACCTAAGAGCAAGATAATGGACTATCTGTTTGCACCTGCATAGGCTTGTCTTTATTTTATAATTAATTGCTGTATATGATTTATAACTATTTACAGTGAAATTATATTGATGTGTTTACAGAGCAAACGTTAGATACCAGAAACGAGCCCGTCTGGAGTTTGGAACAAAGTTGGGAATGAACTCACCATTCTAGAGGGTTCTTGTCTTTTTAAAGTGATGGCTGCAAGCTTGTGCAAATGTGTGTTAATGTTGGATATAAGTTGTGGTGTTCTTTTTGTCAAGAATTCATAGGTAAATAAACTGCTGTCTGGCACCTGCATATTAGGAATCTGAAAATGTGTTAACTGCAGTCAAATGCATGTCAGCCGTTCAGTCCATCCAACATAACCAGAATCTGCTTCTTTTAGATCCATTTAATATCATCCTGATTATATCTGCAGCACCTTTGTGATATTAAACATGCATATATATGTTGTGGTTACGAGGGGGCATTATTAAATATCTGCATTTTTATATAGAATGGACATAATATTTTGTGTTTGCATTTTATAACAAATATGGACATGAGGGAGGGAGGATATGAGATAATATGAAAATGGTGTAGTAATTTACAGCCTGTATTTCCCAGGGCCTGGTTACAATTGATGGTGATATAATTATATTCACTGCTGTTGATTATTTCCCACTGGCCTGGGCTGTATAAAATGTAAACAGTGCTAGAAAGAAAAGAAAATGTTTGTATTATTTTGTAACCAGGACTTTTGAAAGTCAGTATGTTAACAGCTTAATAATTGTACATAACACATTTGATTGCTAAACAGAGCATGGTGGTAGGATGAATGTAACTCAGCTGATTGTGAAAAACTGAGGCCAATATGTTCTAGTGTGGTAAGATGGAAAGAAACAGCAGAAATCTAATGTTAACACTTTGTGCCCTAATTTAAATGACTCTCTGATAAATAGATATGATAAGAAACAACAAAAGAGTTAACAGAAAATTTAATATATGACCATTCCTCACCAAAATTCAGGATAAAATAATAGCTAATTTTTGCTTGAAGATCTGGCAAGGTTAAAACTTTTAGGAATCTCAGTAATAAATTACAACTGCATTTACTAAGAAATTAAGAGAAGAATAAGTTTGGAGAAAGCTTGGTACCATTCAGTTTAGAGTCCTTTGTCTTCTTGTCTAAATGTAATTAAAGTTGGTGCTGGTGTTTTAAATATGTGATGCATGTGGGAGAGTGAAAGTGTAACTTAATACATTCTTAAACTCAGCACTGAAAAGAAGTGAGTGGTTAATTTAATGCCTCATTCGCTTTGCCCTGAGGGAATACTTGATTTTGAAGGACTCTGCTCCACGAGTTACTTAGTAGGTTATACCTGGTTTGTTATAAGTATTCTCATAGACAACTTAATTATGCAATCTATCTATTGTGTCCTATAAGCCATTATTGCTGCACTCTCATGGTTGTATTTCCACTTCCGGTTCTTACAGCGACCATGAAAAATATGATGTCCAAAATGAAATTGTGGCAAGTTGTATACCTCTTCGTACGTCATGATAACTGAACACAAGAGGGACATTTTTCGTGTTCATTATTGTTAGAAGTTATGTGTAGTTTGGTTCTGCAGTCTATTGGTTGTTTCATGAACGAAGTTGAATATGTCAGATATTTTCGTACTGTCATGGTTGCAATTCCGGTTCCATATTATAGGGAGTAAGGATGTCCTAAATGATTTTGAGTTATGTATACCCCTTCACACTTCATAATAACTGGATATAAGATTGCTATTTTTCGTATTCTTTGCCATAGGAGTCTTGTATATTTTGGTTCTGCATTGTACTTGGTTGTTTCATGAACTACACTGAAAATGGCTGATATTTTCGTTCTATCATGGTTGCTATTGTGTTACGTAGGGCGACTATGAAAAGTTTGATGTTCAAAATAACTTTACGACAAGGATATACCTCTTAATGCTTCATGATATCCGGATACAAGATCGCCATTTTTCCCCCCCATTCAATACTAAGTTGGCTTGGATTTGCCATCTACTCACTGTTTATGAGCTAATAAAACGTCATGTCTGTACTTGCTGTGTCTCCAATTCCGGTTCCTGAAGGGGATTATGAAAATGATGATGTTCAAAGCAGCATTACAGTACCAGTTACCTCCTGTCATGTGATTATAGCCGGGTGCAGGATCTCGATTTTCTATGTTCGTTTGTGGTAAGTTGAAAGAGGTATTTTTTAAATAATAACTAAAAAGTCATTTATTTATTGTGGTGCTTTACAACAGTCAAATGACCAATTACTGGCATGCACTAAAATAAAGAACACAATGATAGATCTGGTCTCCTTGCAAATTGTTTGATAATTATCTCACTGAACTACAACATTTCAAACAGATTTGTAGATTTAATTAAATCTATGAGATTTGAGATTTTCACTGTTGTGGGCAACAACTGAATTTGCGTCCAGGTCTGCCATGGTGGCTAAATTTAATTTTATAAACAATAAATTAAATTGTGTACAATTAACTTCAAGTATGTAACTACAGAAAAGGCCACAGTCAAAGGCTAGCCCATTTTGTTTTTCCAGTGTCAGCATGCTGTCTTGACACATTCCTAACAAATGTAGTCATAGGTAGCAGCACAGCATAAGTACAAGTGAGTGCAAGCCACCTGCCTGAAGGTAAATGTGAAGTACGCTCCTCTAGGAAATGAAAAATTATGTATTGTTGAAGTCTTGGGCATAAATTTGCAGTCTCTCCACTTAAGGCAGAAGCATCAGCCTCTTTAAGCAAGTTATGTAAATTTTGTGAGTTATTACTGTTCACTGCTTTCTTAAAAGTGCAAAACTATAATTCAGAAACTTGAGAGTGGCCTCTTTATCATGATTTATTCTCATATCATCCAATGTCAAACTGTGTGCCCGACTGCCATTGTACCTTTAGGACTTCCCACTGACAAGGTGAACAACCCTGGAGGATTCAGAGTAATATTTGATGTAAGCTCAGCTCAGCTCAGCTCTCTTACTTTAAAACACACACAGTGCATCCAGAAATATAGTTCAAAATTTATATTGTTTACATTAACTATGGCCCAACTGGACACGTCTCAAAAATTGTGCAATGTGTTACTTTGGTTCTGAACCTTCTATTAAAATGTCCTGGCTCCACCTTTGTTATACAGTAAATTTAAAAGTTTACCTTTTACTGGCAAACATTTTTCTTAACTGAATCTAACAGCATCTTTGCCATTATTGTCTTGGTTTCCATTTACACAATTTACAAGAAAGAAGATGTTCACAGTGATTGCCTATAAGTGATTTTATTAATTTTTTGCAAAAAAACTCTATGAAAGAAACAACTTCTTTGTGAAGATAAAGGATGGAGCCCAACCTAGCCTCTTATCCCATGGATACAGGGGTTCTTTCCTCAGGGTATGAAGCTGACCACTCACCTACATATTTAGTGCTGAGGTTAAGAATGTGTGGAGCTATGCTTTAATTCCATGCTTAGTCAAGCACTACAGACAACTTTACATTTATTGAAAAAGACACTGTTCTATCCTTTAGGTAAAGCTGCCACTGGTAGTGGCACTTTGTAGTCTTGTGGATGGTTATTGCTTTACCCTGAAAAAGAAACACACCTCCAAAACATTGGCAACAACTTATGGTAGAGCGATGCTTGTTCAACAAACAAATGTCAGTACTGTAACGTTATCATATCATCTACCATACTTGCATGATTTGCTGAAAATAATAATCTCTTAGAAAGGATGTAATTTTAAAACAGTTATAGAAATTCAGAGCAATGTAATGACAGTACTAAAAGAATTTCATTAAATTGTTTCGAGCTGTGTTTCCAGGTATGGCAGAGACACTGGAATGAATGCTTAAAGTCAGAATTCAAGAAGTTTGTAGGTGACTACGCTGCTAAGGATGACAGGAAGAAAATATAAGAAACTTACATTCAGGCTTCAAATATTAACTTATCAGTAATTTTAATAGTCCATTCACACAATAATAATTACATAATTAATCTTATTAAAAATAATGACACACACTAACAAAGTACTAATATAATAACATGGTGCTTGTACAGTTATTGCAGTTTATTTTTTAGTTAACTTTTTCCACATGTTTGTTTTTCAATATCTTCTAAATGCAAGTTACTGTAACACCTTTTGCTCTTCACTGTTTCATTTTAATAGCAAAAATGTTAGTTTGGAAAATCATATTATGGCCCTGCAAAAGGCAGTGTAAGGTTTTCTGGGCATCCCAAAACATCCTAGCAAACAAAAATATCTCTCAAAACTCAATAACAATAATGGGGGGTGGGGGGCACATCAACCAATACAGATCAATTCAAAGTATTGTTTCAGTACAATCATGTGTATTAATCAAATTCACCCAATTATTTAGTTACAGCATCTGATTGAAAAATAAGAACTATACTATTGAATGCTGTACATCATACCCACACATCTAATGCTATTAGGCCATTACTATGTTTTCATGCCCATCTAGGAGCCTCAGCCTACACAAAATTTCTGTAGTCATGTGGTCACTTCTCCTGTTGTTTAAACATGATAGGATTCCTGTTCTATATTAGAAACATTCAGAGATGACATCATTTAAAAAGCTGTGTCCAAAGGGAGGAGGAAAGGTGGGGGCTGAGAGATCTGGAAATTTCAGTGGTTGAAAACCACGGCCAAATTGTGTCACTTTTCAATATAGAAACAATCACTGATTTGTACGGCAGCAAAAACATATCAGGCATAAGGCTGGTGAATCTCACAGCATGTGAACTGGTTTATTGCAATGAATTTATGCACATTTTGGTCTGTAATGAAATGGTCTCTAAATTGTTGTACCTTAAATATTGTTCTATTGTCATGAGGGAAAACAGTACAATAATTTGCTGCTAGTGCAATCTGTAACATACAGTAAACATTTGCTGTGTAACAAAGAAAGGGTACAAGTCGATGTTTCTGTTAGAAAAAATGAATCCTGTTCATGAAAGGTTTTATAAACAATATGACAGTTTACTTATTGAAGTTCACTTACTGAACCATGCTACTTCAAGATCCTTTCCCCATTATGAATATTTTTTCAGTATCTTAACACATGTTATAAAAAATATGTAGTATGTCTGACAAAAAATACAGCTTACATAAGCAAGTTTACAGGGGCAGGAAAATTACTGTTTAGTAAAATAATTACCATGATTAACTTTATCTTAATGTTTTCTGAATCTAGGTACTCCACAAATGGTGAAAGAAACTTTTCAATGCATTTGCAGAGACTGAGATAACTACAGAATGTACCAACATAATGGTCCAGAGAAAAATAAGAGGGAGGTGAGTACATTTTTAAATTTCTTTTGAAGAAACTAAGTAGGATTGTTTTTGAAATGTTTACTTACAACAGATCATATCATTTTAATGACATATCAACTTCTTGATATACTGAGCAAAGAATACATTAGCAGACTGGAATAATACAAAGCAGGAGGAAACTGAAAAAGTCTGCCCCAGCACAGCTTAGTGGAAACTGAACCTGAATATGTTAGCTAAAAGGCCTGTGTTCTAAACATCAGAAACAGTATAGCTTTCTGTATCCCAATCTCAACATGGGCATGCATTAATCCACTCACACTATCTATCAATCAAAAGTTCTAAGCAGCATATTAAATACATGTAAAATGGTAACATTCACTGTGGGGATATCATGCTATTAGCATAATTAAAAATATGCTCTGCTCTCCATGTTCTCTTTAGACAATTTGTTAGCAAAGCGATGTGGACCACACGACACACTCCTGTCTGGATAAGAGACCCCTCATGTGAAATATGACAAGAACATAACAAAAGTTAGTTAATAATTTCTACATGTAAAAGTTTTAATTTTTATGAACAAAATTGTCACAGCATTGTTCTTCAGGAAACCTATCATGACTGGAATGTTTATTTTTTCTATTTTAAACAAAGACTTAATACTCTTCCATAAACAGTGATCCAGTTCATAAGTTGACAAAAGCTGATAGCTGGTAAAAGGCAAACTTTCTGGGCATATCTCTGAATGTTTGTACAGTTTAATGATGATGAGCAGAACTGTTACTTTTGTGATGCAAGAATTATAAACTAAACTATATCACCCCTTCATCAGACAGATCAAGGACTTCACTTACAAACTGTGATACATTGGTAGTTCGCTCTTGATGTATCTGGATAAATTGGTGTAAGAGCAGTTGATTGTAGTTGGGACGAGCTGTATAACCTTTCTGCAGACTGCAACACACATATATATATAAAAAATTAGCACATGACAGTTATATCAACTCCTGTGGCAAATAAAAATAAAACTTACTGTAATCATCATATCTCTCAATTTTTTGAAAGAGGAAAATTAATTACAAAAATTGTTTTAATTAGTTCATTTCGGAGAATTACTAAAACTTTTTAATTTCCAAACTCTAACAGTTACAGATTTTGTCAAACTCTGATAGTTACTATTTTACTTTTGACTGAGTACAATTTTCTGACCTACTTACTACTTACCACTGACTGATGAAGTCTTCAAATTCTGGTGAAAACTCACCAGCTGGAAGTCTAGGTGGATCATCTTTAACAACCTGTTTTAGTTGCTCAAATGGTGTCCCCCATATGTTGTAAGGAAACCTCAATGTTGCTAGTTCTAACAACGAGATGCCCAGGCTCCATACATCTGACCTGATGTCATACTGGGAAGGATTACCAGAAGGATCTATTCGCTCAGGCTGTATGAGAAAAGAAATATTGGCATGAAGATGGCTGTCTTCTGGGTTGTTGCACCATTTAGTCTGGTAGAAATTTACTGATGTTTCAGAGGTCCTAGGTGCCTCCAACATCAGGGCAATGAGTCACTCATCACCCTAATGATGGAGGCAGCAAAGACCTCTGAAATGTCAGGAAATTTCTGCCAGACTACATGGTGTAACAACCCAGAAGACAGCCATCTTCAGACTCACCACCATGAAAACCTCAAATCCTACAAATATTGTTATCGCTTCATCAGTCTGCTTAATTTAGTCATGCTTATAAGACTATATAATCCTTCTGTCCAATACTAGATACCAGTATATTAAAATAATTTAACTTATTTCTAAAGACATGGTTCTTAACTTAACAAAAAATCTAATGTGAACATTAACAAATTAACCTACTTAAATAGTTTTCTCTCCGATTTTTCTTTTAGTTTGACAATGATATTGCCAGAAATCTGAAATTGTAAATTTTGTTAACCCTCAATTACTTAGGCACTGCAATGTTGGTACAGAGTGCAAGAAACACAAAATGTCACGACACTGCAGAAATCTGTAATGTAAATAAAAATAGCAACACATAAGTGAAAAACTGTTATTACATTATTGTTTACTGCTCTTTAGAAAAGTGAAGAGTCAAGGCATTGTTAGCCGAGACATTAAAATATTTACCATTAGTGCATAAAGGACAAAAGCATAAAAATATGATAACATTATCAATGATACCTGTACTATGCTATACTTACAGCCATGTAAGGCTTGCAACCAGCATCTATTGTCTTCGCTACTGAGTCAACTAAATACCCAGATATACCAAAATCACAAATTTTCACCTCCCCCATTCTGTTAATGAGTATGTTGGAAGGTTTAACATCACGGTGGATCACTCGCAGTTCTGAATACAAGTAGTGCAGTGCACTCACAACCTGAAAAGTGAAAGAAAAACTGTTGCTACATACAAGCTCTAGCAATTATTGAAGGATGTCCATGAAGACCACATACCTGAAAGTAAATTACAGTAATTATTTCTTTGCTACTAACAGAGCTTTACTTATGTACCATCATAATTCTTACTATTTGACTGTGATTTAAAACAGATATCTTGAGGGTGTAAACTGGAGCAAGGCAGCTCAATAATTCCTGAAGTAATTAATAAATATAGTTGGTGCTACAAAATTATTTAAGGACAGTGTATAATAAAATGAGAATTTATATGATGCTTATGAAAATGGATTATTACTTTAAAAAGATTATAGAATTGACTTAATATTCTGAAATTTGAAACCAATGTTTACCTTAAATGTTAATTTAACCACAATGAATGGCTTTGGACTAAGCAGGAAGAATACTTCCTTATAAACATAGTTGAAATAAGGTGAATGACATAACTTCTCTTCAGGAAAATCCAAACCATTGATCCAGATATCTCCCACAGGGCCCAAAAACATCCCTTCACTCTTCTGATATTCTTACACAAGTGTCTTGGTAAGTCCTTAATCTGGCAAATATTAGTGTCCTCATCTAGTTTATATTTTTGAACATTAACAGCAAAACTACTGACACATCCAAGTGTAATACAAACAACAGAGTGAAACTTACAGCAAAGGCAATTTTTCCAAGAATATCCTCTGGTATCTGGCGTCCATGATGGCACACCTTTGTATAGAACTTGTCAAGGCTTGTGTCCATAACCTCCATACATATCCAGACATCTCCTTCACGGAACAATGCCCCATAAAATTGTACTGTATAGGGGCAGTCAGATGACCGCATGGAAATGTCCAAATCCATCAACAGGCGTTTTTGCTCTTGGGTATTTACAGTTGCTGCTATCCTCTATAATATAAACACTTAACTATTCAGAAACTCTCATTTACATACAAACAAAATGGTGACACTGCTTTAACTTTAAGGTTAAGCAGCAACTCTCACTAGTCTATATGGTTCAAAAGTATTATTTTGGGTTTTAATTTATAAAGAAGTCCCAATATTAGACTTATTCAAAACCTGCAGGTAAGGCATAACATTTCTGAAGTATGAACTTGAGGTTTCATATAAAGTGATAGCCAAATCTACTCAATAAAACCAAAATTTAATCTCCACAACAAATTTTAGTAATGGCTACCTATATAACTAGAGCAGGTTTTTTTTATATATAATCAGGAAAACGGTGACAATAAGCACAATTTACTAATTAAAAATTCAATATATTTACTTCACCTGTCACATATACAGTTTTTCTCATTATAGTGCTACATAGAAACTATTGAAATAAAATACAGTCTGATACAACTAGTTAATGTTCCTTGATGAACAGATTTCAAAATGTGATTGTGGTGAAACATTTGGGATATTTCCTGCAAAAATTGATTTATTTTAATTTCATTAATGGTTTAAAATCTTAAAACTTTTTATGTTTTTATCTTTTAATGGTGTAACTAATTGACATTGCAACTTAGAGGATCTTATGAATATTTATTTGAAGATTTCTGTCTTCTGGGTTGTTGCGATGTGTAGTCTGGTCGATGTTAACCGTCATCATCGCCCTGATGATGGAGGAAGTATGACCTCTGAAACGTTGGTTAACCTCAACCATACTACACAGCGCAACAACCCAGAAGACAGAAATCTTCATACTCACTGCTATGAAAACCTCAAATCTTATAGAATATTTATTTCATTGACCTGATGATGGAAATATAACTTCTGAAGCATGTTGTCTTAAGTGAAAAGAAACCATCAAGTAACATTAAGTAGCTGCATCTGACTGTTTTATTTGAATAGTTTTTTTAAAAAAACATGATAACATTACTACCATATGTTGCTACATGTTTTGCCTATAGTAATGTGATGTATGTTAGATGAATTAACAATAATGTTTATGTTTTTTATTGGTGACAATATTATGGAAAAGATAGTCAATATTATATAATGTTTCTACAGATGCAAAGGTATTACACAATATATGAAAGACATGTAATATTCTGTCCATTAGAATAAATTTCTGATTACATTTGATACTGGGTCCTTGTCAGAAGGCTTGCACATGATTTAGGAAAAATATAGGGTACTTTTATTTATAAATTCCTCACATGCAGTTTATTTTAAGTTGCACAAATGTAAATAAGGCACTTAAAACTAATGAATTGAAAATGTTTATAAAGTTACTTTAACAGCCATAATAGTGCCGCTAGGAATGTGTCGCATCTTTTCAACTATGCCATAGGCTCCCCGCCCAAGGTCACATATTTTCTCCAGGTCATCCGCCTCAACCTCAAAAGTCCTCTCTCCAATTGTAATTGTTGTACGTTTGTCCAAATTTCGTGGTGGTGTGCTGTAAAATAATTGATACCTAATAAAAAGCTTAGCTAAATACTGTTATACCATTTCAGAATTAAGTTGGAAATTCCTATATTATTCATAACTTCATTACAGTAAAGCTATTGTTTGTGGGATTTTAACCGTTTTCCTACGTGATGAAGACAAATTTCAGGATACCTTCTTTGACCCACCAATATCAACTGAACCTATATCCAAACATAGAACTGTAACTCACTTCTTTGAATCCAAATTCTTTCTAACACATTTTTTAAAATAGTATGATCACAATTCTGAGAATGGCAGGAAACTGCTTTTACCTACAGAGCTGGCCATTATTGATGTCTTATCAAAGACATGCAAGACAGATGTTTATTCAACCCACTAAATTCTCATTTAAATGGCCCATTGCTTCGCCTGGGCATCCATTTAAATGGCAGGATCACGACAGAACATGGCCCATCATGGTATAGCTGTATGGATATTATGGCTACCCGTAAGTAAATCTTAATATTAAACCCCAGTGGATAAAATTAGGGCAATTGTTTTAATCGCAATAAACATCAAAACCAGAAGCTAACATATCTTGAAAATTTAATGTTTAGTCCATTTAAATAATGCAGACAATTTGAATTTCCTCCTTCCATTGAAGCCACACAATTTTCCATTATAATCAAATTAATTTTGTAGTATTTAAGTATGAAAAGTGTGTGAAAATAACTCACACTGGTGGAACATCTTCAGGTACTTTCAGCTTTAACCCTCCCTTCTTCCTCGGTGTCCGACCTTTTAAAATATACATCCAACATAAAACAGTGCACACAGAAAGTCAAAACAAACAAAGCTCAAAAATCAATACATCAAAAGTGTTTCCTTTTCTTACCTGCCATTATACAGCCTCTCCTGGATGAACTACCTGAATACAGCAATTACTTCAAGAGATGTTCCTAAAATTCAGCTGATATTTACCTATGCTGTCAAGATAGCACTGATGGACAATGTTATGTCCAATCATAAAGATAAAGTGGTTTTCCATGTCATGGCGAATATAAACGTTTCACTGATACCTCGACGAAGAATATGAACCACCACAGCGAAAGTGAATGTTTTGGTTCCCCGAAGGCTCAGGTCTGTCGTCCAAATTACCAAAACATACTAACCTGAAAAATGTTTACAATACTTTTAAATATGTTTAAGAAAACTTGGTATTATTTGAACTTTACACTAAGGAGGCAACAGCATGAGAGGTGACTACAGACAATTCACAGAGTTTCATTACACACAAAATTAGTTTATTTAGTCCGCGGTGCTTAAACTCATAAAGATAAATAGTAGCATCAAGGTACCCAATGGCACAACTATATCCAAGCAAAATCATTGTTGATTTCGAATAAAAAATGTGAGATTCAAATCCATCAATAAAATGCGCATATGAAACGATCTTCTGTCGATTTCTAATCCTTGCCAAGTACTTACAAATACTGCAAAAAAATATCCACAAATACTTCTCCTTTACGATATTCGTATGGCAGATGTTCAGAAGCTTTAAGCAGGATCGCCAATATAAAGTTACGCGTTGTTTTTGATTTACCTGTTGAGTTGGCAGCAAAATAAAGATTGCAATAGAAATCGCGTTTTATTCATGTAAAGGAAGCTAAGTTTTGTGAAGAATGTTTAAATACATTTGAGGTTTTCACTCTATGTGTAATGACTTTTAGATAATTAACATGTCAGTACTTTGAGGATGGATGTTGTCTAGGATATTACACCGCATAGTCCGGTAGAAGTTTACCGACGTTTGAGAGGTACTTGCTACCCACTTCGACAGGATCGTCTTGATGATGGAGGCTGCAAACACTTCAGAAACGTCGTTAAACTTCTACCAGATAACAAGTTGCAACATCTCAGATGACATTTATCTTCATACTCGCCGCCGTACGAAACAGAAATTTTAATACCTCATTGACACCTGTGTAGAATACAGTCTTCAGTCCAAGTAAATTTTTATTCAATTGACAGTCTTCAGAAGCTGATTGTAACTCTACTATTAAATCAATTTCCAGCCTTTTAGGAATCTGAAGATTCATTACCATGAATACAAGAACAATGAATTGCCTCCTGTTGTAAACTAATGCACATTCTCACCCTATTTATTTCAAAATCATTTTAATAGTACCCTCCCATTGATGCCTATATCTCCAAAGTGATTTTTTCCCCCTTCAGGATTACCATCTAAATTTTGACGTAAATACGTCTATACGGAAGGGTAATTTGGCAAAAAAGTGAAAGGAAAACGTGTAAGATCCATATCAACAATGTGTAAATATGGACTGACGACAATGGTCAGCTTGCGTGCATTGTTATGTTACCTAAGAAACGTCATCTGTTTACTCGGCATTGTTGTGTTACATTACTGCTGTCAACAATCCGCTTTCGTTATTGCAGAAAGAGCTGAGCTGTGAATCGGTTGTAGTAGAAGTATGTCGTAGACTAGATAATTTTGTGCTGGTAAAAGCATTTTAGAACATCACAAGTACTTATCTTATATAAGAATTATTACATTACATTACAGAGACGTATTTACGTCAGATTCTCTGGAACCGTAGTTCCACTGTCAACTTTTTGCATGCATTTTTCCTCTCAGACAACTCATATGAAATCAAATTGTCTTGAGAGCAAGAAGATTTCTCATACCTACCATACATGCTATGGGCCCTGCTGCTCTGTACCCTTTGATTTTTACACCCTGAAAATATATGGCGAAGACTACAAATTATAAAGCACTTCTTCAAGAAGTTTTATTCACAGTTTTGTAACTTCTTAGTTCTGAATGTTCTTGTCAACATGTTCTCAAACAGCTGTGTTCTTCCATTAGGTTGATAGATCATTGAAAAATTGCCTGATTTTAAAACATCACTTACAAATTTAAGTATGAAAATGTACTGAGAGTGAGTACACTTTATATTGCTGTTGTGCCAAATGATATCTCTCATATTATGTTGGTAGTGTTTTTACGTTAATGTGTGAAGAGTGCTGTTAAAAAGTTTTATTTTGATTTCAGGACCCTGCTCAAACAATATTTTTGGGGCCTGTTTTAGAAGAAAAATGTGGCCACTGCTTTTCTTTTGGGATGCTGGCTTGATGAATGTGTTTCTTCCCACACTAACAGTTATATTAATTTTTATTTTTACAATCAATATTATCAAACACTTGACTTCAGATCTTCACATTCCAATCAGGGATACATCTAAGCAACACAACTGGCATCATGCGAAACTTCTGTCAAAGGTGTTTAAATCATTTTGCAAATCTTAAGTTGGAAGAATTATGGATGGGAGGCATGAACAGCTTAGTTTCATATTATCCCAGTCACTTCCGTAATTAACTTTTCTGATTTTGAGGCCAAAAAAATTCATATTATTTCAATTCAACTTTGTGATCTTTGAATGTGGAGTTCCACCTAATGTGAAGCCTGTATGTCAGCTGAATGTGAATATGTATGAATTTATACTTCTCAAGTATTATTGCCAGGCACCTTAACAGAAATATCTTCCACTTCACCTTTGTGACTATAAGAGTCACATTAATATTACATAATCATGAAGATGTCATGAATGATAATGGTAATACTGATTGCAATGACCTTAATGTTAATGATAGTTGTGATGATTTTGACAACAAGTACCACAATAATACTAACAAAACAAAAATAAAACAAATTATGCTAACAACAACTTTAATGTAACAAGCCATACTGCACAATATGTGTCACATCTGTGATCACTACTTTTGAAAATCTGCCAAATGAAGGTATAATACTCATGGGTAATGTTTAAGCACTACAAGTAAAGACAAAGAACTATGAAATAAATTTTCCAAAGGTGGTGTCTGTCACTTAATTACTGAACACTTGTTCCATCTAGCAAGAATATCATATTATTTATAGGAATGAAGGAAATTGGGGTAGCTGCTAAGAGTTAACTAGGAATAATATATTTAGAGCAGAATTTTCAACTGGAGTTAATTGAGGAAAATGAGATAGCATTTAAGGTGGAAGAGCTATAGGAAGTAGATGATGCCTTTTTTTAAGCTGAGGGAAGATAGTAGAATGATGTGTTAAGCTTATTACTGAGGAATCATAAAAGACATCTGTAAATTAGGCTAGCATACATCTACCAGAAAAGCTGTAATGTATTGACAATTTATAATAATCAGTTTTAGAGTGGGAAAATCTGCTTGTTACTGCTGTCCACTACCCCACATGACTCTTGATGTTATGGCATGTGATGTGTTTTGAAATAGGTGTTGGCAACAATGCCATTATTTTTGTTTATTGATTAACTTTGCTTATTGCATTTTTAATTTATTTGTATTGCTGTTGTGAATTTTATGCTTATATTTACTGATATAAGACTTCTTACATTTAACCACTAGGTAAAATTCAAGGAGTTGAGTTTCCTTTAACTACCAAAATTGTATGAACAGAATAAGCTAATTGATTTAACATGTTTGTAGTTTTATAACAACTTCAAAATATTATCTTACATTGCAGATATAAAAGCAATTTTTTTAGGCAGTGCAACTCTGAAGCATACTTAATGTGTTATTGTCAACCCAACTGTCAAGAGGAGCATCTGTTTCTTCTGCCTGAGTTTGAACTCACAAAGAAACTCATGTAGTATGAATCTATTAAGAATATTTTTTCACATTGAAGTAGCGCCTAATCTTACATATCAATGAAAAATATTATGTTTTGTGTCTGTGTCAGCCATGTTACTGCAATGTCTGTGAAGCACTGATGGTGACTGGAGAAGGGGCATACTGTGACTGCTGTGGAGTTTGCGCAGATAGAGGATGCATTAAACCAGCTGATCAGAAGATCAAGTGTAAGGTTATTTCATCAAGTGACAAAGACCCTATGAAACATCATTGGGTGAAAGGTATTTTTTTATCTTATATCTCTTCACTGCATGCTCATATGTGTAGCAATGGCATTGTGTGAGCTAGTCTTCTAAAATTGCTTAATCAAATAAGTGGTAAAAGATGATGAAACCTTTATAGAATTATAGTAAATTTTTTCCATGTGTTAGTAAAACAAACAGAATTGGACATACACATTTAACATTTTTGTGTGTTTCTCTGTCATTTGCTCAATATGACATAATTTTGAGTACTGCACGATATATCCATTTGACTATTTGAGTAAAGCAGAAGGGCATCAGCAAACGGATGAGTTTACATGTTGTTATGAAATTCAGAGCACTGTTTACATAATTTATATGAAAATTGTAGTGAGGCCTCTTCGATTCCTGTTTGAATATAGTCTTTCTGCAGCTAGATGTGGTATAGCATGATATAATTGGGATGTGACATAAATTGTAATCATTGTATACATGAAATAATTTAAGGTTGAAGTCAGTCTGCTTGAAATATTTTTGCCTTAGAATTTAGAATCCATCTCACATTTGATTACAGTTATACAATACTGACAAAATATAATACTTCTTCATTTTACAACATGTTGTCACAGTTTAAATTGAATATGTTATAACATAAAATTATTGTATAGAGTATTTTCAGTTTCTGAAATCCATGTATATTTTAAATCTGCCTTTATGGAACATGTTCTTGTTCCTGTATGTATTCACAGGTAACCTTCCACTAGGTGCATGTTGCTACATATGTGTAGAGGATTGTGGATCAGAATATGGACTAGTGGATTGGATGTGCTGTTGGTGCCAACGAACTGTTCATTCACAATGCCATATTCACATTGATGAGGTATTTTTTTCTACTAGTCCATTTTTTAATTTTTTAATTAAAATTAAGGCTAGTAGACTACATGGAAAAATGAAAGTATGTAAGGGTGCTGAGTATAATATTTGGTCCAAGAGATGAAGTTATAGGAAACTGGAGAAAATTGCATAATGAGTAGCTTTGTAATGTGTACTCTTCATATAATATTATTAGGGAGATTGATTCAAGGATGATTAAATGGACAGGGCATGTAGGAAACATGGGAAAGGCTAGAAATTCATACAAAATTTTAGTCAAATAACTTGAAGGGATGAAACCACTTTGAAGAACTAGGCATAGGTGAAAGGATAATATTAAATGTTTTTTAAAAAATAGGATGTTTGGATGTGAATTGGATTCAGCTGGCCAGAATAGGGTTCACTTTTAGGCTCTTGATTATAATAATGAACCTTCATGTTTCGTAAAAGATGGGAAATTTGACTATGTGATAATTGTTTTTATCTTCTTAAGAATGATTCTGCTGCATGGAGTTTGTTAGTTAGTCAGCAGAGTATGTAATGAAAACTGAGTAGATACTTAAGAGACATAGTGTCTGCAGTAAACATGATTGAAATTATCAAAAGAACACCAAATGAACAGTATGCTTCATTAGACCTGTTTGTTTTTCTCTTCTTGTTTAGAAATGGTTGCATTACTTATAGACGCTAACAGAAGTTCCTTAGCTGAATTCATCACATAGCAATTGTTGAAAGCTGGGTGTGGCATAATATACCAGTTATTTGTTACATGAAACTATAACATTTTAAACTTTCTCCCATCAGCTTGCCAAAATATGAGTTTAAATGAGTATCACTCATAGAAATAACCTGTACAAGGATGGCTTAAGGCACAATTGAAAACATTTTATTTTGATGGACTCCAAACGAATTGAAAAGCAGTGTGATTGTATGGAGAAACAAAATATGTTTTAAATTCTATGTAATTGGTCAATGTTTGTAATAAAACTGCCTTAAACTTTTTAATTACTTTTGAACATGCAGTTTCATAAAATTTGTGAATAACAGTTTAATTTCTTCTCTTATACTGATTTTCTATGAACATGGAAAGAAAATAACCTGCTTTATATATTTGAAGTAACAGTTTGTAGTTTGGCTTTTTTGATTAAGGTTTGTGACTTTGGACCATATCGTAACCAGATGATTCCACCCAGCTGTGTTATATTAACTAAGAAACGCAATAGTATACGCAAGAAACTCCAACTCCGTGCAGTTAAGTCTCCTGGCTGGAAGAACTGGACACCAATTATTGTACTAGGTATGTTCTGTGCATACAACATCATTATTGTCTCATCCATTTGGATCTTCAGAGTAATTTCCTATCAAGAAACTCTTATAATTCTGAAAATGTGTATTGTTTCAAAATATACACAATTTAAAGTGACAGTAAAGCTATTCCTGTGCTTGAACACCACTGCTATGCTTACATGAATAAAGGCCACACTTTTTTTCAAAATCTTTATCCTCTAAATTGCTGTGTTTATAGCAAACCGCAAGTCTGGTAACAATGATGGGGACATAATCCTGTCACTTTTTCGACGCCTTCTGAATCCTGCACAAGTAGTGGACTTGGCAGACCATTCACCTGAGGCTGCATTAGAGTGGTGTTCTCTTCTGGGAGAGGTTCGAACCACAGTACTTGTAGCTGGAGGAGATGGAACTGTTGGCTGGGTTCTGAATGCTGTGAATAAATTGCAGTTAAAGGTAGGAACTAATGTAACATGCTTATTATACTGTAAGTAGTTTACCATTTAATGAAGTTTTACATAAGAAGCACTGTTACTCCTATGAAAGCAAGATGTGTAGAAGAGTTAAAGTCATGGGGTTCTGTGATTCTGCCACTTCTGTTTTGAGGAGGGAGATTCAGTCATTGATATTGTATATGTAAAATGCTGTAACACCTGTACCAAACAGGCTATACTATGCTTATCTAAAAATTCCCATATAAATGTCAGGAGACATTCCAATAGTGTATATTATATTGTTTGTACAAAGAAAAAATAAGAAATCATAGTCCTCTGAATTTTGTTGTTCGAAAATTTTACTGTCCTTGTGCATGCAGATGTATATATCAGGTACTCAAGAGAGAATGCTTCTCATAGTAAGGGCCTACATACTAAAAATAAACACCAGATATTTCTTGCCCATAATGAGATTATGCAGAAGATCAAAAGAGAATTGATTTTTATGGAACTATAGCTTACTTGCATTAATGTTTTTAAGTTACTATAGTTTACACACTGTTTAATTCCTTAACTTCTCTATACATATAGACTGACTTCTATGTATTCTAGCCAGGTCCAGCAGTGGCCATTCTACCAATAGGAACAGGGAATGATCTGTCCCGTGTTCTGGGCTGGGGCAAGGAATATCATCCTGATTTTGACCCAGTCTCGGTACTTGAACAAGTACAGAATGCCCAACTTGTGCATCTAGACAGGTAAAATTGTTTATTTTATGTTTGTATTCAAGCAGTAGGTTTCCTCCTCCTGAGAGAGAGAAAAAGAGAGAGATATTTCTGTTATTTATCTGCTGATGTACTCATTTGTAATGTTTTGACTCATAAAATATGGCAGTTAGCTCAGTGTGACCTAGTTCACATCCCAACTGCATTTAGGAGTTTTATGCAAGAAGAATGAAATTTGCTATATTCAGCTAATATACATGTATACAGCATTTTTCATGTTTATATATGACATTATTCTGCTATTATATATATATAATGATGCATAAAATACAGTGACCACATTCACACATATCACTTAAGAAACACAAAGAAACATGTAACAATCTACAAACATAAATTTACTGTTTTTTGTTCTTTTTTCCTGTTGTCATTCATCTGCACACGTAGCATTGTGGATTGTTTATAGTTTCTAAGAGGGAGAATTTTCTTGAAAATGTGACATCTTGTTATACAGAGCATATTTAATATAGCTATGTACAACACTCACATCTCATGTCTGTAACGAGATGATGTATTAGATAAATAGATTATTATATGAAATTTTAGGTTCTTACTGAAGTATGGCCTGAAGATGGTAGAGGTATGTTCCTTATGTAATGCTACATACTCTGAGATACTGACAGCATCTTTAAAATAGATAAATAAATAAACAACATAGCTTTCTTTCCTGGATAGCGGTGAATTTCTCTGCTGCTCAAAAGATTAATATAAATTAAAACTCCACAGTGTTCAATGTATCAACTACAAATTAAATAAATTTCCCCATTTTTAGTTGTGGGGATATTACACAGACAGGTTATGTCCTGTTTCCATCTTTTATATTGTATTTCATTTCATTTACTTTATCATCATGTTCTAATTTAAAATATTCCCTAATGTTGGAATAAAAATGTACATTTTCATGATACAGATGGAACATTGAAGTGCGTCCATACCGCCATCTGGGTATATATCTGCCAGTACGGAATATGTTCATGTACAACTATCTGAGTGTAGGGGTGGATGCCCAAGTTACTTTAGATTTCCACCGTGCTCGTGAGTCTCCCTTTTACATTATCAGCAGTCGTTTGATCAATAAGGTAAGAAAGTTCTCTGCATGTTTATTAGCCAAGTATGTTGCCCTTGAGCCTTGTTCATATAATTAGTGGCTTGCAATTTAATTTTGGCTGTTGATTATGTTCAAAGAAATTCAAAATTTGTATTGAAAATGATTGACAGTGCTGTGGCAATTATTTTCAGTTGCACATTTTGTGCATCACATGTGTTAAAATCATTTACAATTAAATTTCAGATGAATATTATAACGTGAATGTTACATGAATCCAAAAATCCTGCAGGTTGAGTCATATTTACCCATTCCTCTCCTTATTCTGAAATTCTGTTCTTTTGTGGCCAAAGAACATGTCTGGAAATGTGTAGTCTGTTATATTTTCTGAAACTTAGCTCCTGCATTTCCTTTGTAGTTATTTACATTTTTTGGAATTAGGTGAGCAGTGTGTATGAGGTTACAGTGCTTTCTCCATCCCATTCCTTTCTGTTAAATTCTAAATATGCAACTGATTTCTCAAGAAGAGTTTATATTTCATATGTTTAAAATATAATGAGGAGGGGAATTCTGTTCTATATCAAGATAGCTGATTGCCTTTGAAGACTTAATTGTATAAATTTTAGAACAGTTTGGATTACATGTTATGAAACAAAGTAACTTGCATAGAAAACATGAGAAGCTGATAATGATAATTTTGGACTTGCACTCCACTGTCATTTCAGTGCAGGCATACAATCCCTTGGCAACCATGGGGGCTATGTTCCTGAAATATACTTCTGTTGGCAAGATCAATGGTCATTTCAACCATTGTGGTCTCTAACTATATGGCAAGGGTGAAGGTCAGGTGATTGGAAGATGGTGAACATAAGGATGATGGCCAGCAAAGGGTATCTACAGTTTTTGTGGTGCAGCCCTGATATATCTCATTGTCACAGTTTTTATTTTTTCAGTT
>NW_019060429.1:874662-892146 GCF_000696155.1 Zootermopsis nevadensis
TGTTTAGACTAAGCCTCTAAAAGATTGCCTTTAATCCTGACTTTTAATACATGGAGGAATTACAGATTATGCATGATATTTGTGTTTATAGTCCCTTTGCTGGGCTGTGATATGTTTGCATTACTTGTTTAATGTTAAGATTATTTTTGTGTGCAAGCTTATATAAAATAAGTTTTTGTACACTATCAGACATTGAGAGTGTTCCCACACAGAGCTACAGTGACAACAAATTGGAGGTGGTTGCTTTGTATTCCTCATTCCACATTGCACAGCTTCAGGTTGGACTCTCGCAGCCACACAGAGTGGGACAGGCCTCCTCTGTTCAGGTGGGTGTCTCTCCTGCATTCACAATTGTTATAAACAGCCAAAAGTTACATAAAATGTTTTCTGCTAATTACAAGAAGTTAAAATTCAGTATGCTGTAGATTAGTTTCTTATTTAGACTGTAAGTTGATAAATGGTTCTTAAATTGCAGTAGCATATGCATATATAGAAACACATGCGCGTGCAAACACCCCCCCCCCCCCACACACACACACACACAAATCCGTACTTTCTGTACTATAAAACTACTACATTATTTTTTTCTTGTGTTATGACACCTTTTATCTTAAGACACTGAAATACTTATTTTCCCCACTGCCATTGATCTTATGCCTTTACATATCAAGTACAACTCTTCTAGACTTTGTATTTGGTAGGTACCCAGCTTATGTCTAAGTCGTGTTACTGACAGGTTTTTCTGGTTTTTCCCAGTCTCTTCAAGCATGTGCCCAGACCATATTTTGAATTAAGCCATGACATACCCTTTCTAAATCCTCACCTATTCACTGTTCATAACTATGTTTCCATCTCTGTCAGTACTATGTAACTTCTGGAATATAAGCACGATTATTATATAACCCAAAAATCTTTCAAGAATTGTAGATAGTAGCCCTGCATAAACTTAATGACTTGGGAAAAGCCACATTCTTTCCAGAGCTAACCAAAATAATGATCCCCACCCAGCCTCCTCTACAATGGGTACCGGGGGTCCTTTCCCGGGGGTAAAGCCGGCCGGGGGCGTGATGCTGACCACTCACCCCCATCTAGTGCCGAGGTCAAGGAAGAGAGGAGCTATACCTCCACTCACCCCAAGCGCCTACATGGCGTATAGTGGGACAAACTTTACTTTACTTACCAACTGAATGATGCAGAACCCAAAATAAGGCAAAAGGAAACACTGTGATTTTTGTACCCTACAGATCAAATTAAAGGCTATGACGCCAGTTCAAGTAGATGGAGAACCATGGGAACAGCACCCTGCAGATCTGAATATAACATTTCATAACCAAGCAACATTACTCAGATACACAGAAGAGGCAGAATGAACAGTTGCTGTAAGATTTGAGGTTTTCACAGCGGTGAGTATGAAGATTTCTGTCTTCTGGGTTGTTGCGCTGTGTAGTCTGGTCAATGTTAACCCTCGCCCTGATGACGGAGGCAGTATGACCTCTGAAACGTTGGTTAACGTTGACCAGACTACACAGCGCAACAACCCAGAAGACAGAAATCTTTAACAGTTGCTGTGTTAACCACATTCCACATTACGCTAAGTGTGGTGATGTATGTACTCTTGTAACACTTTCATCATATGTGTTGATATTGTATACTGGATGTTATTTTACTACTAGCTTTACATATCATGGAACGTTGTTAATGTTGTTAATGTTTTGTGGCTGTAAGTTTTGTAATGTTGGATAGATATATTTTTTTAGCCTTGATGTTTTTATCATCATTTTAAATGTTACATGTTATAACTCATAGTTTAAAGTAAGTGTACTAGAATGGGGTATGAATTTAAAAGTATTATTCTGATGTGAATTTATTCCATTCACTGCTTTCCAGGAATATAGTACCAAACAATAGCACATAATACGATATTTATAGTAATGGCTGAGGGCTGAACAATTCACTGAACTGAAAATGAGTGGTGGACAAAAACCATAGTGTAAAATTCAGTAGGTGTACCAGTATTCAGATTTTAATGTCACATACAGAATTTTGTATGTGAGTAATAAACAGGAATTTGTAGCTTTCAGCTGTGTTGTCCTAATTACTACCTAGAAATTGGAATTCCCATATTTCATGTGAAGCAACTGTACCAGGACTTTGGTTAGGTAGATTGTATTTCTCAGTACAAGGTACTGAAATAACAAAACAGACAGCAGCAGCTGATATTTCCCTTAATGTTAATTATAATATTACTCAATGGAAGAAATTGAAAATAAAGATCTATTGTATCTAAGGTCATTTTCTCAAGTTCTATGTAGTTGCATATTCTGTTCTGCTCATGGCATACTATTATGTAGTATGCTTACTTATCACAGGCTCATTATTTCTTTAGAAAGTAAGATACCAATATATACATGAAAACAGTATGAAGTTTCTTTTTAAAATTTTTCATACAAAAATCAGCCTTTAAAATACTGAAATCAACATACTGTTCTTAATAAGTCAGAACAGTAAAAATAATATATCTTTCAGTAAGTTTTTTTTTATCAAAGGTTGTATTACCAAATATTGTGGTATGCAGGAATGATGTAAACAGTGTGTAAAGATTTTGGATTAAAAGTTGCTTTAGGTATGATTATGAAAATAAATCAGAATGGAGGGGCCATGGAAAAGATAAAATATAGTAGCTACTTGAAATCTGTACTTAGCTTTTGGTTTCATAATAATAACTAATGAATCACTGGAGTTGTAATATTTTGTATGTAGACAGATCACAACCCTCCTGGGAGTAATGTCCTTGGTAAGATGGGAGGACTCAGTGCTATCCAGCCAGAGGAGAGTGATAAAGCAAAGAATAATATGGAAAGAAGGAACTCTAGCCATATAGAAAGGCCACTGCTCCTAAAACACTGAAAGTCTAAAGGATAGAAAGGTAATGACCCTGCATCAGACTTGGTGATGGGTTCATAACCTATTCAGAGAAATATTATTATTGCTCAACTTCAAGTACATGGATTCAGATATTAAAACAAATTCACCAGTAAAGTCCATGAAAATGTTAGGAAAAACTGCATGAAGCAAATTACTTGAGAAAATGAATCAAGCATTTAGTATAATTTTTCTTTCACTTCTGCATTATAAACTCTGTAACAAATTGACAGTGTAACCACGCTTCCGGAGAATTTGACGTAAATACGACTATACGGAAAGGAAGTTTATATATTGGCTTTATTCTAAATATTTCCTTTATACATGCTTTACAATTGAGTAAAGTTTGATTAAGACATTGCTTATTTAATTTGAATTAGTTACGCTTAAGATGGGTCTGTGGTAGCTGAATGTAATGTAATGTAATGCAATGTATTGTAATGTAACGTTTCTTAGGTAACAAAAATACCGAGTAATGTAATGTAATGTAACGTTTCCTAGATGTCAACAATGCTGAGTAAAAAGATAACGTTTCCTAGGTAACAAAAATACCGAGTAATGTAATGTATTGTAATGTAACGTTTCCTAGGTAACCATCTTACACATTTTTCTTACACTTTTTTGCGGAATGACACTGACCCTTCCTTATAGACGTATTTACGTCAGAAACCAAGCCATGATTACATATAAAGTAATTTGCTTACAATTAGAATAAGCATTAGTACTTATACACTAAAAAGCAAAAATCTCTTTATTCTAAACAATTGAATATGCAACAGAATATCAAGATTATTTATGAATTCATAAAATCTTCAAAGTTATACAATTACGTATACGTGCGAGCACTGTAACATCAAAAACATAAATGTGACTAGAATTGCATTTGGCCTTGGGCAGCACTGGGAACTGTGGGTTCAAACCATAAGATGAACACATGTATTTCATTTAAGTAGTAAAATCTAGTTGTGAATTAAGTAGAACAGGATGTTAGAGAATGCTGAATGTGCATATTGAAAATTATTGATATCAATAATTTTCCTGTTAGGGTAAAGAGGAAATATCGTACATAATTATTCTCCCTTAGGATTTCAGTTGAATACTTAAATTTTTAATTGTTATGTGTAATTCATATATAACACCAAACTTCTGATTTTCTTATTTATTTCACATTAATATTTGGCTTGGTAGGAGAAATCAAGGTCAAGATATGCTGAACCACATATATGGGTGTGTCTGTGTGTATGTATGTATGTATGTATATCCGTATTTCCGTGTATTTTTTTTCTCCCTAACCGGAGCAGTATATATGTTTGGAAGAAGCAATACGAATTGCCAATTGTATTTCAACAATTAATTTATTTGTAATGGTCTTTCCCGCCATAATTTAATCCTTTTAACTGTTTACATGGCAGGATATTGGCTATTATGATGGTGTTCATATACGCAGAATGATTGCAATTTGGTTATCAACAAAATATTAAACACATTTTCCCACGGTTACTGTGTTTTCTTCTGTAAAATTCTTGTAAATACAAGACGCATAGGGATTACTCAGGTGCGTGTATAAATCATATAACCTAAAATATTTATCGTCTTATGGTGTTTGTATTTTAAGAAAGGTTATAATGTGATTATCAAGAAAATATTATTATTTTGTTAGGTATACCTCCAGAATGTTTATGTCATCTTTGGCAAAATTTTTCAATGGCTTCTGGAAAGCTAGACGGCATAAAGTTACCAAATTAAATTAGAGATTTGTATAACCTAAACTGATTTGCAACTCAACGGAATGTGTCGTTTACATGCTGTATTTATTATGGTGTGTAGTACATAAACTTTAACTCAACTCCACTGATGCTGCCTCAGAATGAGGTAAGAAACAGTTATTATAATTCTTATGGTGTTTGATTCCTGGTCGAGGAACATGGTATCCTGTGGGAAGAATCACTGCAGATACAGAATCTAGCCAAATGTTTCTCAACTGCATAAGACATTCATCTATCTCTTGGAATGTGAATGACACAATGTGGTTTAATTCAAAAAAGAAATGTTGCACATACAGTGAAGAGGAAGAAAGGCAGAGGATAATTAATGTTTTCCAAACGTCAACAAAATTGTCATTTAAAGTAATGTTGTCAGTCTTTTGTCATTCTTTTTGTTTACTCATCAAACTATAACTATGTTAGGAAAGGGAATATATATGATAGTATGTTCTTTACTTTTTGTATTATTTTAATTGGTTGCTAAAACCTTTACTTCTTTTAATATGAATATTTTTATGACTATCTACTTTTTTATGGCATGTTGATTGTATGTGAACATTTCTGAATTAGATGAGTCATCTACAATGGCTGGGTATATGGGGAATGACTGGATTTTCAAAGCCAGAAAACTCAGATCTGGACAAGTGGTCAAAAGGAATTACTTATCTCTTAGCAGACCCAAAAGGACTTCATTATTTTAAAGAATTTCTCAGTGAACCTGCACGTAATTTTGAAGCTCACGCTCAAATCCTTGGAATCTGGGCAGAATGTGATAAACTCATTAATCAAGGTTAGTGCAGTGTTCCATATTTATATATTTCCTTGATTTCATACTATTAAAGGCACAGAATCACACATGGATTAATATGCTTTAACTTGTTAGTAATATACAACACTGCTCAAGGCTAATGAAAATAAAATCTGTTTATTGGAGTATCACATACTCAGCTGGTACATTAGTTAAGGGAACATTTAATGTAATATTTGTTTTGTTTTTAGGTATACCAGTAATCTCTAGGGATGATGCACGAGCAGTACTTGATAAAGCTCGAGAGAACCTCAGCATGTCTTCTGGTGAACTATGTCAGGTGGAACTTAATATTAATTCAGGAAATGAGGGTCAAATTAGGGATGAAGTTATAAAAATGCAAGAAGCAGCTAGAGATGATTTAAATTCTGTCTACAGTTCATTCATTATGTACTCAAAGAGACTAAATTCATCAAAGAAAGTGAAGTGTCTTATATTATAAATTTATTCAAGTAGCAATTCATTTCTTGAAAATGATAAGCTGGATGTGTGGATAGTTTAATCTCAATTATCAGCTGCAAGATATGAAGATAGAATGAAGTGTGTAATGTGAAACTTACTTTCTTTACTTTAAATCATTCAATAAAATATCAATAAATTAACAGCCAGTTATCAAACATTTCAAATTTACAAATTGTCTTTTTTCCTGCATGCCCTGAAGATGGAGAAAGTATGTTTTGCAGTGGTGTCTACTGATGAGTCTACAGAGCACCAAAACCAAGAACATTGTCTATACTTTGTGGAATTTATTACTATTGAATTGTGATTAATTAAAGTGGCCTACATAACTGATTGATTCTGTGAGCACCAGACATTGTATTTTTCTGGCCAATCATATTTTCATTTCTCCTTCCAAGTGTCATAGTTAATATAAATACGCCAACATTAAATGAACAGGGTATAGCATTTTAAACTGCACGAGAATTTTCCTTACTGACTGAGCTATCGATGTTCGGCTACGAAATAGTTTTAACTTGAAACATAGATGGTATGAAAGTCAATGTTCGGTACTACAGAAGTTTCAAGCAAGTAAATCTGCAATATATTTCTCGAAAATTCGCCTTGTACCAAAGAACGAGCCAAATGCAAATATTTCTCGTTAATCTGTATTTAATTCGAGAAGGGGACTCCTCTCCGAACTGAAAACACGTTATACGTGTGAGAAAAACGAAGTTTTTGGATTTAGCTCACAGCCTTATAATCCTGCGAGTTGGCGAATCTGTATTATATGTAGTAGTTGTTCCTTATTTTGATTTTAATGTACTTGTAATATGTGAATGTTCATATTTGCATTTGTTAAATGATCACAAACGGCGGTGAAGTAGGTACGAGTTCATCTTATGAAATGCCTCCAATCAATACGAGTGGACATTTTAAATTGGCATAACTGAGCCCATGAAGTACTCCTCGAGATGTTATTACTTAGCTAGACAAGAAATTCCCGGCATTGTACGTACAAAAATATATGACATTATGATGTTAACATGATACATGTCAAAATGGGTGGTATGCAAAAAAAAAAAAAAAAAAAAAAAACGTTACATACTAGATTAAAACTTTATATATGCCGAAACAAGTATGAGATCTGAGATTCTTGCGGAGAAGGTTTTCCACACGGTGTTTCAACGAGTTAACTTTATAAAGGTTATTGCATTAATTCTCTTTAATAAACAAGGCCTCCTATTCCTGCGCCGATGCCTCGATTTTTAATAATTTCTTCACCGTCTGATAGTTCAAGCAGCGGAATATAGTGTCCTATTTCTGTCCCTAGATGGCAAAGTGTGTATTCTGTTTTCCTTCCTGTTTGTGTTCCGTGGTACTGGCCCAGTTGAAGCAGACGGAAAACGTCAAAAAGTAGGTACATAATCTCTGTTCACGATGCGATTGCCCGGTGCTCAGTTTTGGCAGGTGCTATCGATTATGCGGATGTTGTAGGTTCCATGAAAGAGCATGAAGGCGTATGAAGTCTGTCGTATTTTTAGGTTAGATTTTGTATTTTTTATGATGTGAGAAGTACGGCTGTTCATGTTTTTTCAATCTGTTCTCAGTTTGTCTAGCGAGCTGATATAAGTGAACCAGAAGTGTGTATGCAATAGTCGGATACATTTTTGAATAGTATAATTAATTACATCTTGACTGTTGGGTGAAATTAATGCACCCAAATTGTTTACATTTTTTATGGCGTTTAGCATGTGCAATTGGGTTGTTTATGTGCATATTTTATTATACCTTTTTAAGCGAAGTTCCGAGATTTTTTTGTTATTTTCTTCATCTGTTATGATTTCCAAAAAAGTGACATTTTGAAGTGTACCTGTTTTTCTGTTAAGTACAGATGCCTTTGTGTTGTGTTCAGTTTACTGCCAGTATAGTTATGTGTTTTGTCTTGTATTGATTTTAGAATAAAATGGTGCTACATCACGGTGTGAGTTACCAGGTATGTCAGCACGACGAGGATGGGATCTACTCTGGCGAATGAACAAGAGGTCCTGTGCTTTGACTTTGATTATGTGTGCTGGGGTACTTTACCTCTCATACTCCTTCAACTCGTGTCTTGTCATAAACTTGACCCGAGCAATTCGACAGGTATGATTATTTGGTATTGAAAAAGTGCCTAGAATAGGAGAATGCTATATAACTGATTTTCTGCAATATGGAAGATGTAGTAATTTTAGAAGGAACAATTCTGTTTTAGTAGAACACATACTTCATACTTTATATGTTCAAACTCTAAGTGACGTTTTCATGATGAAAATTAGGGAATTTCTTGACTGACTGAGTGACTGTCAGCTTCTCAAGCATTACCACTGCATGAACTTAGTGTTATCTAAGCAAATGCAAATGTAAACTACTAATATTAGTTTGAAAAACTGCAGCATCCCTTAAGTGAGTAATTGCTGTTCTGGTCAGAGGTAAATTGTTAAACCTGAGATTGCACTGTTCACAGCTGTTACTCTTGGCTGATCACTGTTCAGATGTCTTCTTAATTTCATTTTACCAGTTGTTTGTCATGTTTCAGCAAAGAGCCCGAGGTTTGCTGTCATTAGTTGCAACAGCACCAAAGCCAATCCTAGATGAACATGAAGAAAAACATAAAGTGTGGCAGGAGAAACAAACTATAGTGCGGGTGGTGCCACTCACCTGGACAGGGTTGGCTCTAGGTAATGAGTCAAATGGAGAACCATTGGATGGTGCTCCTAAGTATAGGTTCCTTCGACAGCAAGGTTTACGTCCAAGCCGTAAACTTCCAGATGCTCTCATCATTGGTGTGAAGAAAGGTGGGACTAGAGCATTGCTTGAATTCATACGCCTCCATCCAGATGTCCGTGCTGCAGGATCTGAGGTTCATTTCTTTGATCGGTTTTACAGAAAGGGATTTACTTGGTACAGGTAGGGATTTCATCTAACAGTTTGATTTGAGGATTGGGAAATTTAAAGGATGCAATCAGAAAATTACAAAAAAAACTCTCTTGTATTCATTTACACATACAGTGACATGCTGTTTTGATATTAAAGATTCTGAAAATGAAGTTTTTGTACCCAAGTAATGTCATCTGAACTAAATAACTCCATCAAAGTGACTGCTACTTTAGAAGTCAATAATCACTCATTTGGTCAAGAAATTTCACAAACGAGCCTTTCACTGGATCCACTGCAGAGCCATATACATCCAATCCACATCTTATTTCTTTAGGTTTCACTTTAAAACATCATTCTCCCATCTGTGAATAAGTGATATTGTCCATTTATGTTTATAAAGTAAAATCTTGTATGAATTTCTCATTTCTCCATGTGCATTACATTTCCTATTCATTTGATCACCCTAATAATATTTGTTGAAGAGTTCAAGTTATGCACTTCTTAATATGTGAATTGAGTGTTCATGTTGCAGGCTTTCACAAATTAAAGAAGACAGCTATAGAAAATCTTCTTTGTTGTAGGCATCATATGCCTCCAACTTTGGAAGGCCAGGTGACAATGGAGAAAACTCCAAGTTATTTTGTGACAAGGGAAGTTCCACAGAGAGTCCATCAGATGAATCCTAACACCAAACTTCTGATTGTGGTGAGGGACCCTGTCACCAGAGCTATATCTGATTATACACAAGCAGCCAGGTAATTCAGATATATGGAAATTCTTTTGCAAAATATTTTTTTGGCAGTGTGATATATTGCGTACTGAAAATATTGCATGGCAAGATAATTCCTCTTTATTACTTCAACATGGAGCACTACATTCAGACTTTATTTTCTGTTTCTTTTGTGTTTCATACTTTCTTTGCGGAAAGTACTTGAAGTGAATATGTGTATTGGAGGTTGTGTCCATCAGTTTGTATGTTTACACATTTAATCTTTGAAACTGCTGAATGGATTATGATAAAATTTAATGGTCAGGTATCAATCCACCTGCACATCACACTTTACTTGATGTTCAAATCCAGTTTTATACATTTCTTCAGAGTAGATTGTTGTAAAATGACAGGTTGAAATTTAGGCTGAGAGACCGGATGTCCTGGGCAAAGTTTTTCATTGTTCTCCTAGTCCCTCCATACAAATTTTGGGATACTACCTTAAAATTGGCCACTCCTTCCACAGCCTTTCTAATTTGTCATCTCAGTCATTTTATTTAACTATCCATCCTCTACAGTTAAAAATCATAAGTAAATAATCTAAGAATTAATCAGATATCTAAAGACATTTTCTGTTACATTGTAGCAAAACCACCTTTACAATGTGTATTTACAAAGGGATATAAAGTTATGCACTTGGGTAAGCTACTTATGATTACACACATGCAGATGCAGTCTTAATTTGTAAACTTTGTATATTAGGAACCATTTTCAGTGACTGATTCTGATATTGTTTTCTTACAGCAAGAAGGTTGGCATGCGTAGATTTGAAGACTTGGCATTTTTGAATGGTACTGGTGGTCTGGTAGATACATCATGGGGACCCGTCAAAATTGGTGTATATGCTCGGCATTTGGAACGCTGGTTGCGTTGCTTTCCTTTGAATCAACTTTTATTTGTCAGTGGTGAAAGACTTATAGTAGATCCAGCAGCAGAGATGGCTAGAGTACAGGTGAGCTTCTTTTACATCGCACACATTCTGAAAACTAGATAGAAAGTATAGGAAGTTCACATGTGGATGAATTATGTGGTGCTGTCATTTGTCATCAGTATGAATTGAGCTGTTGAGATTTAATTGTTCATCTTACCTTATTTTTGAAAAATGCAGGGAAAACTAAGAATTCGTCCATCTTCTGTTAGTGGAATCAAGAATACAATTACAACCTAGTGAGTGCTACTAAGTTCTTTGAAAATATAAAGTTAATTTATATGGGAGTCAAAGTAAAAACATAATAAATAAGATGCAGTGAAATCAGGGTCAAAGATAAGGCAGTGCATGCTGTCAGTTCAGTATCTTTTTATCTTCTTTTTAAAGAAGTATAGATTAAGATGTGGAGAACTATAATTGTATTCCTTGTTATGCTTGATGTGGAAAAATGTATTATCTGAGGAAAAAGCTATGCGAAGAATATTTAAAACAAAATATTAAGTAAACCAAATTCAGACAGACAGATGTGAGAAGGGAACAGAAGCAATTATAGAATATACTTCAGCATTTGTGATTCTTCACCATTGAGATTAAATTAGGTTATTGAAATATGTTATGCATGTAGCATGGATGAACAAATGCTTGTATAACTTTTCATTGGAGGTATCATGGAAAGAGTTAACTTCAGATCAGGGGTTACACTGGAAGATGCATGAAGATACAGTGGATCCTTAAGAACTCTTCTGAGGGACCAAGGAGCCTAAATTTCTTAAGCAAGAAAATACCTTTAAAAGGGAAGGCATTATAATGATTATAAAACTAGTTTTATCCCATGTGAAAAACTAATGCAATAAACAGTGATCTTAATTGAATGAACATGTACAACTTATAATATGAATTATTCATTGAAAAGAAGAGAATAAAACTATAAATTTGTGTATCGTAGTATCATACTTTTTTTATATTCACTAATTTCATTGTACACACAAGACAACATTTCTACATTGAATAACTTGTTCCAGTTCAACATATGTCTGAATGGTGTGGTGCTAATATTTTAACCTTTAGCTATGAAATTTAAATCTGTGCATGGTAGTTAAATGTTAAATTACTGTGATGTTGATAGGATTTCTTGGGTCTGAAGAGAGTTGTGACTGAAAAACATTTCTACTTCAACTCAACAAAAGGTTTTCCATGCTTGATGAAGTCTGAAGGTCGGTCTAGTCCACATTGTTTGGGAAAGACTAAGGGCCGCAACCATCCACATATTGACTCCTCTGCTGTAGAGCGCTTGAGAGAATTCTACAGACCCTTCAATGCTCGTTTCTACCAGCTTACAGGAATCAACTTTGGTTGGCCTTGAGAGGATCATCAGCATGTAATTTAATGTGTTAGATAAGTATAAGCGCTTTTTTCAAGTAATATAGTCAAATGACAAGTGGTGAAATACAAAGTGAGCAAGTAAAAAGTTCAGCATGACCACATCTGTGTCCAAATACAGATTACCATATTTACTTGAATATAAGATGATCACGCCTTCTGAAGTCTTAATTTACAGAAAGGCTTAATTTACCGAGTCAGCATTACTCATCTTAAGCCCATGTGCTTCTTTTAATCGGATAGTGTGTGACCACTTCTTGTGTGATGGAAGGCACTGTTCAGTCACTCTGGTGTTATGCTCGGCACTCACTTTTGCTCAGTAACTATGCTATGGATAGCAGTGGTACCTCCACTAAAAGCATTGAATGCTTTTTAATGATGGTGATACAAACCTGGTAAAGTATTTTGTTTTGTTTGTCATTACAGGACAACTCATCTTTCAGATGGTAAATTTGGAAGAATATTTTATATTCAGGTGAATATGATGTTTCTGTCCTAAAGAACTGTGTTAATTTTTGTAGCATTTCACAATGTTATTGCAAGATTTGTTCTTTTGTAGTGAGAGGGTATCATCAGCATGAAGCTGTCGTGTTACAGTAACAGAAAACTTCAGTCATTTCTATTCTTGACTTAAAAGGTTATGTCTTTGAGATCATCACTGGATTTGTAGATATGATTTTTTACTGTTAAAAATTTTATGACTGCTTTTACTGTGGCTTTGTAATTTATCTAAATTCCAGAAATACAGGACCAACAGAATGGTTGAATGCAATTTTCTAGTCATTTTCTGACCATATACATCAATGGACCAATAGGTGATGAAATCACCAACCTGTAGTTGTATGCGATTTTTTATCTTGGTGTGCCAATTAATTTTCATCTCTGGTATATATGTGCTCATTCAGCAATCTTGTGTACATGCCAAATAGTTTCAAGTGTCATACATTTAAACTGTTTTACAATTTGATATATGTTTTATAAGGGCTTCTTTATCATTGTAAAGTGTAATTATTCTGGTATACTCAGAAACAGTAGTGCTGAACAAGTTTTGATTTATGACTGACAGGAAGTTTACATATTATCAGCACTTATTTTTTCTTTTTAACCAGAAATATATATATATATATTGTACTTATTATTTAAATATTTACTGTGAAGCAATGCACAACATTAAAGGAACAAGTAATTTATTTTTGACATACAAACACCTCTTCTTTTTGCACATGTATGTGACATGGTCTTGTCTTGCCATTATTATTAATTGCCTGGCTTCCTTTTTTGTATGGTTCATGTGGATTCACATCTGCTCCAACTGCAGTGGCTACCCAGTAGATTCATAAAGCTACTTTGTGTTGTTTGAAATATATAAAAAAATTCAATTTATCATCCTATCAATTATTTTATTAACCAAAAACAATATGTACACAATAAGAAGACGCCACTCTGATGGAATGGGTTTTTAAAGAATTTCATTTTGGTAGTGGTTCTTACTGAAACAAATTGATTAAATATCAGTTTTTGTCCCTGTTCAGTAATTCAGACATTCTGGGCAAATTTTAAAATTATATTTACTTATTTTAATGGAATATAATAGTGTGACTTCTTTAAGAAGTCCATGATTGTTACTATTAGATTATACTGAGTAATTAAGGCTGCCACCAAAATAATTTTTATACGTTTCTTTCTATTTATGACAAAAATGATTTAGAAAAAAATTATAGAATTATACTGTGAATTAAACATTTTATGTTCCATACTGTCCTCTGTTTGATGAACCATTATTTCAAAACTGGCTGTGAATGACAGATTTTTCTTATTCCTTGAGTGGTGGATATATGACATAATTTGTGTCACTTGATGAGAGTAAATGTCCTTAGGCTAAAAAGTATATAAAAGGGGTTAGGTTTGTTGTGACTCATTCTGGGTTTTTTCCCCCAAGATTTCTTCTTTGCAAAAATAAAACTACAAGTATTTTTATGATACAGTATAATTTGTTGCAAGTTTTTCAGTGTTTCACCTGTTTCTGCTGCTGGCTTTATTTTCTGTACTGCCAGGTTAGTTTAACAAAAAAAATTTTTTTTCCCTTTTATCTGACTTGTCCTATGTCCCATTTACTTTTTACTATAGAAAATATGAATCTTGAAGTATTGTTCTACACATTTATAATTTTTTTTTGGAGTGTATTAAGTATTCCTCAGAACCTCTTAATAATTTCTGATTTTCACTTTCCTGTACTGAATTATGTTGAAAATCACTACAGTTGTCTGATTTTCTTTAAGAAAGTATGACTATAAATGCTTTTGTTTTCAAATATGTTCTAAAAATATTCCTGCTCACTGAAAAACTTACTAATATATTTCCCTGAATACCTATAGGTACTGATATATTTTATAATTGGTAGTTCTGGAGTTAAATTACTTCAGATAATATTACATTTTATTATGTTTATCATACTGCAGTATGGTAAGTGAAGTTAAAGTCTATGAATAGGTGTTCATACTTGTTTTTAAGTTTGGATGGTTTAGTGTTGTCCTGTACATGGTGATCAAGACTTTCTGTCCTCAGGAGAAAATTTAAATTGCAATTATGCTGGACCTAATAAGGTATTGTGAATTTATTGTAGTTTTCTTTTTGACAGTCTATGGATTTTAAAATGCTATGCTAGGTATTATGTAGGAAAAACAGTTAAATGCTGACACACACACACACACATATATATATATATATATATTCTTTAAAATGAGAGAGAGAGGTCTACATAATTAATTGAAAACAACATTGCAAACTGGTTTGCAGATTAAATTTAAACATCAAGTTGTGGAAAGTGGATACCATGGTTATAAGGGTTATATTTTGAGGAGACAATCGGGTGAATGTAATTGTATGTTCTAAATCAACTGGTTTAGATTAATTAATGGCATTTATAACTAATAATAGAAGCAACTGAATTTGAATATCACAGTTCTGATGGCGCTAGGTTTTAAACACAAATATAATTTATTTAAACAGTAGGCACATCTTGATGAAAATATCTTGTATCTGATTGTCTTATACTGAGGTTAGAATTTGTAGAGTTAACTGTAGATTGTTTTGTTAACCAAAGGAACACTGCAAAGAATGTTGTACTATTATTTTAGTCTGTATTAGCAGTTTTTGTTAATAATTTGTACATGTGATGGAGTTTAAAATTGGAAGTTATGGTGATGACATTTCCAAATAATTATGTAGCAGAATAGATTAGTATGTTTTTCTATTACTAATGAAGTTGGCATAACTATTTTATTGCTGTGTAGGATTTGAGGTTTTGTTTTATTGCTAATATGACACATTATTTTGTCATGGATTAACCCATGTCCATTTACACTGAACCCCTCAGGTAAATAGCAAAGATTGCTAGTTAAGTATTTCATTTCCCCATCTGTAAGCATGATTTATTTGTATTCTTGAATATGTGCAATGTTATTTATATTAAGTATTTATAAAACTTACAAGTTCCGGTACTTATATTCATAGAACTAAAGATATGTACTTCTTGTTCGGTTAAAATGAAGTCCACCATTTTAACTCATACAGTTCAAGAACTTTTTAAACAGGGATTATGATCTTAAGACCTTAAGCTGATCATTATTAGTAGATTGCAGTTTTATGAAGAATTTTTATGGTCAGTAATTCTCATAGAAATGGTACCAGTACAGAAAGATAGTACTATGCTTTTTGGTGCCTTAGGTACTGAATAAGAACAAGGAGCAGAGTTATAGCTATATGTTCTATTTGTAGTTGCACTTACTTATAGTGCACTGATAGGAATTTGTGTCTTTAATTGTTTGTGATAGTTATATAACCATATAACTAGGAGAAAAGTAGTATTGCTTTTTAGTAAAAATGGTTTACAAAAATAGCAACATACACATTAATTGCTGCTGTGAACATGTCATAGTGTGAAGTCAGCATATTGTGGTTGCATTTTTAAATGCAAAGATGCAGGTGCTGGTATTTCTGAAATGTGAGTCTGATAAGTCAAGATACTGTTGGGGGGGGGGACATGAACTATTCTTTCTTCTGTATCAAAGTTATCTCAGGCTACCAGTTGTGTTGGGTGGTTATAAAGTGAAGAAGAAAAAACTTTTCTTCACTTTCATACTGTGTCTGTAATATTTTAATCACATCAATGTTTTATCACCAATTTACATAACCTTTACCACACCAAATTCCACATGCTTAATTATAATTATTCATCAGTTATAAAACTGAAAACTAAATGCTTACTTCATGTATTGCCATATTATCTTCTGTAATATACATAAAAATAACTCTGGAGCAGACTCCTTGTTTTGCTGCTGGTCAAGAAATTCCCTGCCATTTATAGGACTTGTAGGTTCATTATTGTGTTGACAAGAACTCACCACTGGACTGTAAAATAAAAATGGTTGTTACCAGTTTGCTTGTCCCCCCCACCAAGTTAAATTTGCAGCATTAAGTATAAGGTGATTCCAAATGTGTGTGAGAGGAACTTACTAACCAAACATTCAGAGGGCAGAAATAGGAAAGACCAAATATGCTAACATCAAGCATACATTTTCATAATTTAACACTGCTTAACAATAGCCCAATAACTTAAAACAAGTGGAAAAGTGAATACACATATTCAACAAATGAATTCTTTGCAATTCCTTTTCTCCACATAAAATAACTCCTGCTTCCCTTAGTCCTATACAATTCTTAGAAACAATTTTTTAGAGTAAATATCAGGTGGATTAAGATGATCTCTACATCCAGTTTGAATGGATGGAACTAGAGATGCATACAGAATTTTGGTAGCCTGTTTGGCAGATTAATACTAAGTTTTCAGGATTGTGTCCATTTGTTGGCTTCGGTGTTGGTAGTGTTGAACTGTTTGCATATTATCAGACTTCATTTCAGTATGTTTCCACTAAATATGTATTCATTGTAAATGTTAATTATTAATAGTGTGGTGATGGTGTTATAGGTCAGAATCTTGACTACAGTAAAACTTAATTCATTAAACCTCCATTCTGTTTGTCTATATATGGACCTGAACTTTGTTATTACAGTCTGTATTTTAGTGTTCCTGCAGATGTTACCTGGTATTATTCATCCTTCAGTTTAGTTACCACCCAATTATTGTTGCTGTATTATACTAATTATTTTGAAGTTATGTCCTAGTACCTGTAATAACGGTTTTTGTACAAGTTCTTGCCTATTTAGGGTAAAATTAGGTGTACTTTATCTTGTTTGTGTAGCATTAACTACTCCCAGTTTTTATTTTTTGAGCTGAAACTCTTTTAAATATACTCACTAGTTTCATTAGTTTTCATTTTCAATTAGTGTAGTATGTAATTTAAAGAAATGTGATATTTTGTGCAATAATATTGAATCATCACTAAGAACTGATGAGGCAATAAGTTATCAAAACAAAGAATGACAAGCTGTGGCACTTTGAAATGTAAGGAGCACTAGATTTTGTGTACTGTTGGAAAACACCAGATGCTCATCGATTGAACAGGTGTTTTCATACTTTTATACATCTAGGTTCTTA
>NW_019060429.1:892440-914978 GCF_000696155.1 Zootermopsis nevadensis
ATGTGCTATTTGTTTTTCTCTTCCCCTGAAGAGAGTTTTCTATTATAGCCCTTATTCATCTTTTATTGGTGTGGTAGTGAATATGTTAAATTTAAAATACTACAGTAGACATTTATTGTTTTATATTCTCTGTATTGTATTTTGTGATGGAGAAAGTGAATATCCATAAAGCTGAGAATGTTTCAGTGTGAGAAGTCATTGCACATATTGCCACTAGCTTTGGTAGTTTTCCATTCTGGAATTGGTGAACCATGATTTTTAAGACTATGGCAAGTCTATTGTCCATTTGACTAATTTATTATAGGCCTAAGTATATGTTAACTGCATGTTTTTATACATTAGTTAGATACGCACATATTACTGCAATCATATACAGTGCTTTAAACTTGGTTTTGTTATGCAGTAATTACAGGTACATTGGAAAAAAATGAAGCCTGTTTACTCATACTTTATACTGTTTATGATAACCATATTAATATTCAGTACTTCTGAGGCTGTACAGTAGATGTTATTTGTGTAACATCTTGTTAATTCTACTGTCAGGGATATCTGATGTGCAACCTTGATAAAAGTAGTCTGATATTTGACTTTTACTTATAGATGTTTGTTACAAAAGGCTGCCTGGTGATGTGCAAAGTCAAATCATTTGTCATCAGCTGATGCAATGTATTCTTCTGCCATATGCTGTGTTGTTTTGTAATTGGAACATCTGATAAAAATCATAAGGCAAAACTGCTTTTGTGTTGCTCTTTTTCAGTCTTACAGATGTCCATCCACCAAAATAATTTATACAGGCCATAGTGAAGAAGTCTTGCTCAGTGCCATGGATATTTTACACAAAATTTTAAAGATGCTTTAATGATATATTTTAAAGAAAGATAGTATGGGTAGGAAGGGCTGTTTTATCACTTGAAAGTTCTATTCTAACAGAGTTTAAGTTATAAATGTAAAATAAGCTTATGAAAGCATGTAACTTATAATACTTTTAGGAAGATATCTGCAAAGTGCCAATGGATACTACTGCTATTTTGGCACATTAAAGAAAATGAAAACCCCACTGTTAACTTTGTCATGTCTGCCTGTAACCACCAAACTTATGAGGGAGACCAGCTTTGTTTAAACTCAGTGGCAGTCTTACACTAAATGTTAGAGCCTTGATTTTTATTTAGTGATTAATTTTAAGTCACCTTGTTTGAGGTGCCCAAAATTAAGTTTAATACATCTCTCTTTTAAGTCCTTTGACAGATTTTGATGAAAATTTATATACAGCACTTTTGTTATGCAAGTATTACCACATGTGCATACAGTCACTGTATTTTAAGGCCCACAATACTTAGGGGCTAAACACATTTTTGTTTTATTTTGGTAAATATTCATTTGTGAGAAAAATATCTGATATTTATGGCTTATTTACTGATGGTGCCTATAGATTAGATAATACAGTATCAACTCGAGTGATAGTTGTAGGTATATGTTACTCCATTAATTATCTTGTAATTAACTGTATCTACAATTAATTTTGTTTCTTTCATTTTCTCTATACGGATATTATGAGTACTTCGTATGGGCATGTGATTTGCAGTAGTTTTTGTTTGTTATTTCTTGTAGTATGTCTTCTCTTGGTTGAAGTTTATCAGTTTATATGAATAATATTCATGATTGAGGTTTTTCTGAAGAAAAGTAGTTGATTGCTATTGATGCATCTGAGTATTTTTGTTCATTTAAAATGGTACATTATTAGTTTTTTATGTTATTCAGGCGAATTTATCCATTCAGGATAGTAGAAAGATTTCATAATACTTTCCTTAAACAAGTGACATGCTCTACTAACTTTATACCTAAAAAGTTAATTAAAGTGCAGTCCATCCATATACAATAGAATATATAGCATTTTATTAATTAATGTATAATATTTAATTTTATAGTACTGTAAGCAGTGATGATTTTTATTAGAAATTACAGGTGTATGGACAAATGGTTTGTAGATTGGTGAGTGACATGAGCACGCATGATACAGTTAAATGCTTTATTGAACTGATATAGGTATATCTGAACCATTACAATATACAATTTGATTTATTGTTCTATATTATCAGATCCAATAAATACTTCAGTTTATAACATTAAGATCTAAATTCTTATATAACAAACTGGAATTTAAAAAATAAATAAAATAGATTATGAGCAAAATGTCTCAACAGGTAGTTTAACACTGCCAAATTGGAGGAATGTGACTGTATTTGGGAGGACAACAGCAAACAGCAGAGGCACATCATCTTTAAAATCTTTTAGGAGTGCAATCATTTCTTTTGGTTCAGGTATGGGATCCTTGTACCTGAAATAATACACAACAGTTTCAATATATTAAGAATTAATTAACACAGTTTATGGGTAGAAGGCAATATGTTAATTTTTGCATATTCACTTATAAACAGAGAAAGCAAATGCAAGATTTAACAGAAAGAAAGAAATTTGTATGTCATTGGAGAAACTCAAATAGCAATTACAGGTAACATAACGATACCATTTCCATATAAATTGATCTGTTTAATGTACACATGATAAGATACTGGGAAATAGCATGTGGTAGTGTACTACTACTTACTTCTGGTAACATCTTTAGGATATCATTTACTGTATGCTCAGTGTAAGCCATGTATTGTTTTATCACTTTAGTATTATCATGCATGCATACTGGCAGTATTCATAATCTAGATCAGTTACCTAAATTGCAAATAATTGTGACTAATACCTAAGTACAGTTTAAACACAGTAAAACTGTGCATAAAAAATAAATTCTGATGACCTCTAATAAAAAATTCATAACAGGAAAGGAATATCACTGGATTCTAACCTCATGCATCTTGAAGTTGAAGAAGGAAAATAACAAAGAGAACCAACCAGCAGGTAAAGACAAAGTTTAAATTTCTTTGATTTAGTAAGATTTGTGTGCATTATTTAAGAAAATTATAGATCTCATGTTGATTCTTGGTAAGTTTCCAATTCTTTACCAGGGCTCACCTTGTAACTAAAAATAAAATTCTTTATGTGCAAAATTTTAGATCTTCAAGATCTTACACTGAGGTATGTTACTAGCTGTATTGGTAATGGGGCAGTATGTAGAGTTATTATTGTTGATGAAAGAACTTCTATATACATTGTACTACAAGGGTGTTTGGATATACAGAGTAGGTTTGACAGTAACTGACATTTATGTAAGAATGTAGGCATTGCAACTCAAGTTTGTAAGACTGGAGACTGGAATATTAAAAAGAAGTTATGTTGTAGTTTATTTTGATAATTCAATAATGCCTTCTACATTTTACTAATTTTTTCATTACTTTGCTATGGATGGATGAATTCATTGTGTCAGATAATACTGCACAATTAGGAATGCCACAGTACAATTACAACTGGTCCAGTGTATTATTCTGGTAAATAAGTTAAAGTCTCAAAAGTCTTCACTTCATTTACAAAAGTAAACCAGCTTGTCTATCACTTGTTACTGTTATTTAAAATTACTAACATTTCTAAGAATGCTCTTGGTTGTTGATTTAGAGTGAAAATTCCAATAGTTTTTAATCTATCTCACACTGCTATCCAATTAGTTTGTGGTTTTCAGTAAATAATTATTAGTTTATTATTTTCATTCCCCTGTGTCACATGGAATTCTAATGTAAAAGCAAGCCAGTAAGCACCTTCAAAGTTCCATTATGGCACAGGGACTGGGGTGTATTCAGTATTAGCATACTGTATTTTGGAAGGTGCTTTAATTATTCTTAGATCTTAGACTATGGACAAATAAAGTATGATGCATGAATACCCAACTACTGTGATCCTGTAGTTAGGAAGACCTGGACTAGCTTTGCGGAATGTTGCAGTGGGCAGGTACAGATCAAAACTGATCTTCAGTCTCTCATTTGTTCCAACTTTTCTCTCATGCTCAAAATTCATGGGCTTAATAATCTGCAGCTTCTTTAAGACTGAATCTGAAATCACATTATGTACAATCAAAAGGAAATGTTTACAACTGAGGTAATATATGATACGAGGCTCGTCCACAAAGTAAGTTTCCCTGGCGCCGTTTACAGAAACAAAACACAATTTCATGGAAATATTTATTGCAACAGATACAGCAAGTGTCCAGCTATTTTTCAACATATTCGCCACCGGAATTGAGACATTTGTCATACCGTGGGACCAACTTTGGAATACCTGTGTCGTAGAAGTCTGCCGCCTGGGATGGGACCCACTGTGTGACAACCATCTCCACCTCTCTGTCATTCTCAAAACGCTGACGCTGACCGGACAGGAATTTCTTGAGGTGTAGGAAAAGATGGAAATCACTGGGAGCGAGGTCCGGGCTGTAGGGTGAATGATCAAACACCTCCCAGCTGAACTCCTGCAGGAGACTCGCTTGGGACGAGTGGGAAACTTACTTTGTGGACGCACCTCGTATAATACCCAACTACATGGAAGAGTCCTTTCAAGAAGCTAGCACCAGAAAAGGTTAGTCAAGAAATTCCCCACTTTTTTATGGAAACCAGAGATTAATTACTGTGTTAACAAGAACTTACCTGGATATTCATATTTTAAATTTTTATCAACATTTTGGGTCACATGGTAATTTCTGAAATTTTTTGGTAACAGTGCCTTATCTGTCATTCAGGTTCATGTTTTAAAAAACAATGTTTCAGAGCCAGTTCTAAGGAATGTCCTCATATGCACAGCCTGTTACAGAACTAGTTTTCATCACTTGATGAAAACAGTTCCTCAGCTCCAAATATATACAACTGGTTATATTCTGAACAAGTATGATGATAATGGTAATGAAAATTTATCAGTTATTGGTTTTGAAATATATACAATACATAATGGAAATGCAAATTTAAAGATACACCACAGTTGCCTATTTTCCCATAAATCATTGTAACACAATGTTCATGAATTTTTATTTGTTTGTGAATATATGATGCCCCCTGCCCCCTTATATTTCAGTAACAATAAAAGTAGAAAACCCTTGTCTTACAGCTGGGTATATATTGTATATGCTCGCTGGTTGTAACTAAACTTAAACTAATACACTGTACAATTCATGCAGTATGAACAGAGAGATAAAAAATAATTCAGAAATACCTAAATTTTTGCAATCCTCTGGTTGTACCAGTGGCTCAGTAATTTCCAATTCTGATCTTTGGATATCATCCACAACTACACAAACATCATCTTCATCCTCACTGCTTGAGTCTAAGACCACAACCTGCATAACAGTTTTTAAGGCTCTCCAGCTTTTAACATCAGCACTTGCTTTATCTTCCTGTTCCAATACTTCTTGTTTAGATTCTTTATTATGAACTTCATCCCTCAAAATGTCTTTCTTTACTTTCTCTTCTTTTGTTTCCAATCTCAGTTTTTCAATAAATGATCTTAATTTCTTTGGTGGTTGAAAAAACCTTGTATTCGTTGATTCTTTCCGCTTCCTGTATCCACCACTATCATGTCTATCAATTCCACTGTCAAACTTTTGACCTTCACCTGATGTGCATTCCATTGGTTCATTTTCTGGTTTTGTTGGATGAGAGACTGATATGCATTCAATCACACCATTATCAGTAGCAGCAGCAACATATTTTTCACCTTCAGAGGGTACTTTCAGTGCTCTTTCATGGACTTCACCTTCCACTCTGAGTGGAATCATGTCACTCTTACTGCTAGTCTGGTTTTCAAAATGTTGTTTCCCAAGTGTCACAGGTGCACTACGGTACTGTGTTTCAAACCTCCGCCTTCTCCTTTTATAATATGGCTGATGATAAGGTCTCGTCTGATGATACCAAAATGGTCGTTGGTCATATGGGACCCTTGAATGTTGAGGCATGGTTGCCGGGGCAGGCATACCATACATCCTATTATGTGCCCAAGCAGGATTACCAAAAACTGACAACAAAGCAGCAGCCTGATGGAATACAGTCCGTAATTCAGATGCTCCAGGGAATGGAGTTTGGTAACGCTGGTTCATAAAGAGGCCTGATGAAGGAAAAGCATTATTATTCCATATACCACCACCACCACCAAAGTAAGTAGGATCCTGAATCCATGGATTTATTTGACCATCAGTCTGGCGAGGTTGACCATTTTGCCATTGAGCGATGTCATTTGGCAGCTGAGCTGTCAGTTTTCCACCAATTCCTGGTGCACTAAGACGACACTTTTGGATATAATAGTCTTTATTCTGGGGACAAACATTTGGTGGTAGCAGATTCTCATCAGGCACTCTCACATGTATAATAAATTTTCTATCAATACTAGGGATAGAATCAAGAATCCTCATTCTTTCTTCATCCCATGACATGTTTGGTCTCATACCTTCATGCTCCAGATCGACCACCTGAATTTCAGTTCTGCATCTAGACGTGGCTTCTTTTTGGTTTATGTGACTTGGACCCTGCTTCACTCTCTCTTCTGAAATGTCTATGATGCTGGGTGTGATCTCTACCTCATCATGTTTCAAATGGATGTTGGTAACTTTCCCTCTGCCAAAGCATGCAGTGTCTTCTGAAGGCAGCCTGCTCTTATAACCAAGCTTTAAATTTTGTGTAGATGGTGACAGTGTAACATTAGTTACAGCATCACCTTCAAAATCTATTACATCTGGTTTTATTACAGTTATATTTTTCTTTAATACATTTCTTTCATTCTTATCTGCACTGCATTTTACACTGTTTTGATTTGACTTCCTCTGCCTAAAATTTGAAATACATCTAATACCAGATGCTGAATGGTTTACCTCAACAATTTCATTATCTGCATCATCCTTGAAGTCATCTATACTGACTATTTCAATTAAAGTTTGTTTTTTATTATCACATTTCCTCATTGCTGCTGAACATTCAGTATTTAGGTCTGGATATGATATCTGACTGCTGTCACTAACATCTACAATATCAGAATAATCTGTGATTACATTTTCACACTTCTGTGGTACATTTTGCATATTTGTTAACTGTTTTTTATCACCTTCACATCCACTTTTCTGTGATTCTATTTCATTTTTGTCTCCAGAAAATATCTCTTTCAAACTGACATCTACTGAGGTAGAACTATCATCATCTATAATGGTGACATCAGTCATCTCATCTGATGTTGGTTCTGAAGGTTTAACTAATTCTGATGTATAATTATCACACTTCTCTATACTTTTTCTATATGATGAGCCTTCATTTTCATTATTGGTTTCTTTAGAACTTTGACCATCTTGAGAGCAAATACCAATGTCAGATTTTTTTAAACTGCTAGCTGTCATGGTTTCAACATCAACAACCATAATCCTAGAGTACTGTGCAGTTATGCCAGAAATTACTTCTATTTCATTTGTCTTGCTACTTTCACTATGGCTTTGTTTCTGTGGTTCTGCACCAGAAACTCCATCTCCTGTAATATTCTCTTCATTTATTCCACATCTTAAGTCTGCCACTTGAAGATCATTTTTGCAATTCTGATAATCAACACTAATACAATTCATTTTGCAATTGCTATCTGACCCTAAAACATATTCTGTCTGTGAGTCTTTTTCTTGCACTGGTGTTTTATCTTTGACAATCTTAATGGTTTCTTCTCCACTTTCAGTCTTATTTATGGTACTAATATCCTTTCCTTCTGGATCAGTTCTCACAGTCATTTTAGACTCAAAAGGATTACTCTTAATGTTACCACTTCTCAAAGAACTCCTAGAGACTGATTTCTCTACAGACCCACTTCTTTTAGAAGCTTCATCCATCCCTCCAGTTACTTTATCAGGTGTTCTGTCATCATTCATATTCACAATTTCTAATGTCTCTACATCAATAATTTCTTGTTCCTCTATTTTCAAATCATTTTGCATGTCTTCACTCCTAATGGATTCCTTTATAATCCCAGTATGTTCCTTGGTATCTATATTACCATCTTCAATAACTATTTCTCGCACTGAAGCATTTTCCTTCATCTTACATTGCTTCTGCCCCACACTGTACTGATCAAGTCGTATCTGTCGCTCATAGTCAGTTGCTCTGATGGAGTTGGAGTGTCGCAGTACAATGTAGCCTTGACGTACAAGATGCACATAACTTTGATACTCATTGAATGTGCAGCCTGTGTCAGGACCAAGCAGCTTGCTGTAACCTTCCTGAATGCTCATAGGTACACCATTGTGCATGAGCTCAAGACAGGTCTGGACAGAGTAAGAATAACTTGGTTCAGAAACAAACAAATAATACACATAATAAGGTAAATGACATGCCAATCTAATGGTCAACATTCAATGCCAAAACACCTGATATATATATATATATATAAGTAGTATTTCCTGCAGTTATATCATTGTTAGCATTATTCCACATTTTTTGCTAATTCAGTTGTATACAGGTAGCCCTTGATTGATGCCAGGGACGTGTTCCTGGACGAACCGACATAAATTGGAATAATTTTATAATGTAAATCAATGGGAAGTCAATGACATGTGTTCCCAGGACCCGAACTTTGATGAGTAATATAATGGCATTACATTTAAAGCTCTGAAATAACATAAATAAAATAAAGGGAATTTAAAAAATATATGTTGCACACTTACAATCGGCGATGGCGTGATGGAGTGGCGTTAGTTCTCTGACGAAGTCCCTGGTTGAGGATCGTCATGTTTTTTAAAGAAAGCATGTACTGTGGACTGTCATGATTTCTTCTTTCTTTCTTTCAAAATTTCACGATAAGGCCTCATAGATGCCATAATGCTCCTCTTCGCTGTAGCACAAGAACAAACTCGCATATGCAAAAGCTTGCATTTCACAAACAACTTTTACTGTTTCATCGATCTCATTGGAACAAATTCACGTTAACGAAACATACGTAATTGCAGAGATGACTGCATTTATAATTTTTATTCAAAATCAGCGATGTAAGAATTACGATTCAGTATAAGAAGCAGTATGAGAAACATTGTAAAACGTTATAAATAATAGTAAATTTTTTTTTCTTTCACTTTTTGACTTTCTGTTTTTAAAATCAACGTTATTCTGAATCGGCGCAAATTGGACACTTTTACTGTTTCATCGATCTCATTGGAACAAATTCACGTTAACGAAACATACGTAATTGCAGAGATGACTGCATTTATAATTTTTATTCAAAATCAGCGATGTAAGAATTACGATTCAGTATAAGAAGCAGTATGAGAAACATTGTAAAACGTTATAAATAATAGTAAATTTTTTTTTCTTTCACTTTTTGACTTTCTGTTTTTAAAATCAACGTTATTCTGAATCGGCGCAAATTGGACTGGTGCAAATCGAGGGCTACCTGTAAATGCAAAGGACAAAGAGGCTGGCTAGTCCAACTAACCATAATGTAAAGTTACTGCATTGTTCATAATACAGTAATTTGAAAACTCTTTATTCAGTCAATTAGACTATCTTCACTACACTAAACCAAGTACAAGTAAGGTAAAGCTGCCCCACTATAAGCCATGTATGTGCTTGGGGGGGAGGGGAGGTATAGCTCCTACTCATTCTTGACCTTAGCAGTAGATGAGGTGAGTGGTCAGCATCACGCCCTGGCCTCACATTACCCCCAGGAGAGGACCCCAGTATCCAGTGGATAGGAGGCTGGGTGGACCCCAGATCCAGTCTGAATGCAGAGGCTAGAGGAAACATCCTCTGTCCCTGTCAGGGATTAAACCCTGGTGATCCAGTCCAAAGCCAGTCACTATACTGACTGAGCTTTGTCAGCTAATACTAAACCAAGTAATAGGACATAATAAACTGTAATTTATAGCTAGAAGAAAGAAATGTGTAAAAATGTGTAGAAGCAATCATATACCATATAACATGGCCATATTTAGGTCTATTCCACTTTGGTGACTTTTAATCACTGTATTATCATACAATCATCAGATTAAGTACACAGTACCCACCTCTTAATTTACATATACTCACAGTTTCCAAGAGAAACAAAGCTTCTTCTGGAAATAAATGGAGTTTTCCTCCAGCTTCATGACCCATCTGTTTCCAGTGTCGACCCACTCTACATGTCACATTTGCAATTTTCAGTTCTGCATCCCAGTCAGCTGTTGTTAATGCTCCTCTGTTGAAATAAACAAATACGCAACTTCATGAACATCATTAGTAATTCTATACAACACATAATTATCCAAATATTTAAGTTATATTCAAGGAGAAATATGTTCCCAATTTCATGTCCACTGGTAGTTAAGTGTAACCATTTAACCAGAAATGTGTTGTACAATGCACAGGCAGAAAGGCACATGACTACATTTTGTGGTACGTGAAGGCTATCAAGTATCAAGGAATTCTTCTCAGTGACTTACAGATGTCATGACTTTAAATTCTATGATGGCCAAAAGCCATAACATGAGTCTAAATTCTTATACAGGAACTGAAAATGATAATATATCTCACAAATCTCAGGTGGTAAGCATAAGCCATGTCCCTTTTCAGAAACAGAAAAAGTCTTACAATCTCTCCACTCTCTCTTCTTCAAGAAGAACTTTTCTTTCATCTAAAGCAGCCTGAATTTGCTTCTTTTCAAGCCAAGAATGTGAAGGTTGAAACTCTTTGGTTCCTTTTAAGGGCAGTGTTTTGTCTACCTTTATTCTCAAATGAACCAGCTCTTCAGCCCTGAAATAAATTATACACACACAATACATTGTTTATTCACAAGTGACTTGATCACTGTGCTTTTATAAACTATTATATGCATAGTAAACACCTCATCTGTTTGTGTTTGGTTTGAATATTTTAATTGTGAGAGCTGTGGACTAGTCATACTGAACCACTTGAAATTTTCTTTTACAAATTTCAGAAATGTGTCAACTTTGCATGGAATCTTATCCTTTAATTTGCTCTGTTGATCCTTTTTGCACCCAGTCTGTAACAGACATTTCATGTAACCATATTATAATACAGCTGGGTCAGTAACACTGAACAGTTCCACAAGACTCAGCATTGTTTTAACAATAAACTTGTATGCACAAACCACTGGGCAATATTAAGTGAAACGAGTCCTACGCCATCCAAATTACTGATTTCGTACAAACAAAATGCATCACTTACACATTCAGTTTTTGGTAAAGCATACAGAATTTGACCTGTTCAGATTATACAATGTAAGACATTCAATTTGGTATACAAAATATTTCGTAGCTGAAAAGAATGAAAGGCAACTAAAACAAATCACCCGGTGTAGGTAAAGACTTGGATCCCAAATCAAGGAAATTGAGATCAGTGGATTCAGATGATGTGTTTCTTATTTTCAAGCCATATTCATGTTCGTATTCAGTACTTATTGTTTTCACAATTCTTCTGTTTTTTTTTACCCTTATTACACCCAATATCTATGCAGGTTATCTGCTAAACAGAAACAGTATTAACAATACATTCTCTAACTTACGTAAGCACTCTGGCTTTCTGCGCTGCCATTTTCAAAATTAATAAAGCTCAGAGAACTTCCAGCTCTAAATATGCTTCAATTTCTAGCCTCCCTGTTATAATACGCCACTTTTTACTCATATAATTCGCATTTCCATTTCCATCTTTATTTGATGGTTTATGAGAGCGGCAGTAGGTGGCAACACAGAGATCAAGGAAGGCAAAGTTTTGAAATTGGAAACCTTCTCAAATGGATGTTTAGCTTTTATTCGTTATCTATTCCTCTGACATTTTATACAAGTTATAGTTAATACACGTCTTCTTTATGTTACTAAAGTATTGGCAGCCATGCTCTGCCATCCACGGTAGCAACAAGCCAACATTGCAAAATACAATAATAAAACCCATTCATATGATGTCAAACATGTGGCACAGATCACCATAACCAGTACAGATTTTTCAAGCTTTTTTCATGTTCCGCATGAGGCGTTGTTTTCATTTCTTATTCTTATTATTATGTGTGTACTGTCTCACCGTGGAGGTTATCTATGCACCATGGTGTCAAGTAGTTGATAATCACTGTATGGACAAATCGCTTAGCGTCATTATAATACAATAAACAGTTTATTCGCTTATATTTTGTGCGTAATTTTTGGGTCTTTTCACAAGGCACGAAATAAACTCTTATGTTTAAGGATAAAAAAACCATAACTTCGAACATTCCAACAGCAGGTGTCGTCTAAGTCTGTGGTGTTGTGAGTCATCTCGGGCCAAGGCATCTAAAGTAGTTCGGAAGCATTTCGTTGGTGTGTTTAGTACAGAGTTACTTTCCTCGTATAAAGCATCATTTTTATTATCGGCAAAGGATTTGTCAATAATTTTACGTTTGTATGTAGTTAATTTCTGGACAATTTTAAACACCTTTGCGAAGGAATACTGTTGGGTTATTAACACTGTACCTAATGAAATTGGGTTTGAAGCGTCTGGGTGTTTGGGGGGGACGTGGAAAGAAATATTTTTATTGTAGTTCGGAGGTTTTGTTAATTATATTTATAGATTTTAAAGTAGGTATAGTTAAGGTACTTGAACCTATTTTTTGTTTTGTTGATTGTACATGTATGGTAATAGCCGGTGGTAAAGGCGATGGAAATAAGTTGACGTACAGGCGTTTCCTTCAGGTGGTCTGTGCATTGTACATATTGGTTGACGTCTTCAAAAAATTTATGAAATATATTAGTCTTATTTGTGTAGTGATTTGTTTTCAGTTCTGAGTTGTCATTACTTTAATGTATTTTGAAATCGGTGTGTTTTAAACTTTTTTTGACATACGGCTACCTTGGTTATTTACAGAAATCATGTTGAAGTTTATACGAGGGAAGGGACAGCAACCGTCTGCAGAGCGCCAGAAATTACAGAGAGAGCTGTTTGCATTCAGAAAGGTAAGCTGGAAAGAGCCCACACCCGTATCTTTCAGGGGTTTTCAAACATAATTGAATTTCTTCCTGTCTCATAAAGATTCCCATTCTCTTGTCTGTGACTGGACAGTTTTTTCTTATTTTATTTTCTTGAATCTTATTTAATTACACTGTTACTAGCTGAGACATGTAGCATCAGATGATATGATAATTAAAAATGAATTTGAAAGAATCCAGAGGGAAAGTAATGATGTAATTTAAGGTACCATCCTGGCATTTGCCTGGATCGCCTGAGAAAAACCATAAAAGACCTCGGTCAGGTTAGCCTATTTTGGACCTAGATTTGAACCTATGACCTCCTGAAAATGAAGCAATAGGTCAAGAATATGTTGTTCACTTAAGTGTATAGTCATAGTATGCAGCTTTATATCAAATACCAATGGGAAAGTAGGGCCACACAACATGAGAGCTTGACTCCACCCACCGGTTCCGATTGGCTAGGGTCCAGCCATGAGTACTGGTACCAGGCAGTTCCATATAGGAGACAGTTATGGTATTTGATCTCATCAGAACCCTGATGTGGGGAGAGGTGGTGTCTGAAATGTTTGGTCTCTTCTTGTAACCATTTGACATGGCTGATTGCCCAAGAAGATATTATTGGGATTAGACCTTTATGTTTACTGTTTTTACCATAATGTAAATGCCACTTAGTTTTCAGATTTATCAGTATTGTTGTTTTTGTGTTTTGTCTGTTCTGTCATAACATTCATTGTACTTCACTGAAGTCAGTCAACCGTAATGACAATAGGGGAAGTAGGTAATAGGGAATATAGGTGGGAGTATAATGTTAGGATGGACTTTACGGAGACAGGAATTGATGGAGTCAACTGGATGCAGCTGGCTCAGGATAGAGTCTGATGGCAGGCTTTTGTGAATACAGGGAAGTGAAACCAGCAATCATTTTCGTATTTTCAACCGATTAACTCACACCATGGAGCTGAAGTCTGTCAGAAGATATTGGTTGCTCTGTCAGTCAAGAAATTGTCATTTATGAAACATGGAGGTTTGTTACTGTGTTCACAAGAGTGCACCACTGGACCCTAACCTTAGTTGAATCCAGTTTACACCCTTGCATCAAATTCAAATTTGGTGTCAATTGGTAAAGTGATTTGTGTCAAGTGTAATAATTGTGAATGGAATCTGACATGTTAGTGAGTTATCATAATACTTGCTATTGATTTTATGATATTAATGCTTGTGTTGAGGAGAAGCATAAACTGAATGGCTTGGGAGACAGATTAGAGACCTTGTAGAAATAAGGTTACAGTTTATGACATGAGATCCCAGTTCTTTGATAGTTATACAACTGAGTGGTTTGCATTCTAGAAGTTGACTACTGTGAGATAGGTCCTTCATGTTTTTCCTTAGAACCTGAAAGCAGATTCTGAATCAGTCCCTTAAAAGAGGTTGCAACCTTTTCTACATTTTTGATAGTAATCATGCTCACATTCAGTGCTTTGTAAGCTTTGCAGTTGATAAAGCAGTGTGAAATGTTTTATACAGATCTGTATTTATTGTATCAGTTTGTCATAGATTATACCCAGTGTTAAAACAAAAGGTGTAAAAGCCATCCTGTTATGTGCCATGTAGATACTCGGGGGAGAAGAACTCCTACTCATTCTCATCCTCAGTGCTAGGTGGGGGGTGAGTTGTCTGTGTCATGCCCCAGCTGCGCTTTACCCCTGGGGAGAAGACCCCAGGTACCCATCGGGCAGGAGGTTGGGTGGGCCTCAGGGCCAGTCTGGTTGCAGGGCTAGAAGTAAATTATCTGCTCCTGTCAGGGATCAAAACGCAATTGTCCAGCCCATGGTCAGTCAATATGCTGTCTGTGCTGCCTGAAATAAAACAAAAGCTACACATTTTATAAAGGGGTGTATTTTTATTTCAGTGCATGTAATATAATTACATGTGAGTGTTTGTGTATTTGCTATTTGATTGGGGTTATGGTAAGATAACATATCTCTTTTCACCTGCTGATTAGTGTTAGTAATTTGGTAAACAAGCTCCGTATACATTAGAAAAAATATTGATTTGCTGTGTACATATGATAACATAAGGTGTGCCTTTGATACTGTTTTTTGCTAGAGGAGTACAGTCAGATACAATATCTGCATAAACTGACAATAATAATCTGCTACAGATTCCTGTATAATTCACAGGAATTCATGGTGATCACTTTGTGCTTGTAAACCAGAGGCCAGTTCCTCCACGCTAATTCTGGTATAATACTGTAAAATTTTCCATAAGTACTTCCTTACGCTCTATTTCCAATTTATCATTTACAAACTGTTCTACCATTTGATGCTTTATTACTAAGGCAGAACTGCTTTGTTAACTCTGGCAAAGCATCTTCAAATAAATCGATAGTCAGTGACTAATTCAGTTAGATATCTTTCAGGTTATATGGATTTTTCTGAGTTTGAATGTGTTGTATGGATAACTGTAAAATTAAGGTCCATTTAAACAGAGCAGTCAGTATCTACCAGACTAATGACACAGCTTCCAAGAAGACAGCCATGTTGATACTTGTCACTGTGACAACATGAATTCTCACTTATCTGTCTTAAGATTATCCCTGCAACAGCAGATTTGTGGCAGTGGGTATGGGGTCAATAGAGTTGCACTAGTTTGTGAAATATTAGAAAACAGTTGTATTAGAAACTGCAATAAAACAGCAGTCTGATAACCTCTTGTTTTAGATTCACATAAAAAGTATGGCATTCTCACTCAGAAATCAGTTTTCACATTATTTAAACTTCACACATGGTGAACTAATATCATATGATTATGAATAATAATTATATAACCTGTGGATGCTGATTCAGGATGTTTTTTGTTAAATGTTAAAAGCATTATCCTCTTGAGCCCCTGAGATTTGTGTTATGGCTTTCTGTTGAATGGGAATACACAATGCTCCCAAATTCTAGCTTATCCTTGATCATTCTTTTTTCATATACACTTATTATATAACCTGTTTAAAATTATTGACATTTTATTTTTACCTGTGGACTGGGCAAATAGTTCACTCACAATTTATTTGTTTTCCCCTTGTTTATGAAGTCAGAATTGTAGAGATAATTATGATTTTTTTAGACAGTACAACATGGTTTCCCAAATAAACCCACAGCCTTGGCTTGGGATTCTGCTCAGCGGTTACTGGCCATTGGGACTGCTACAGGTTCCATCAAAGTGTATCCTTTCAGTTCTTAACAAACTGTTTATTTCATAGGAAAGTTGACAAATCGTAAGCAAACTCTTCCAGGAAGTTCTTTACTTCCTGTACTGTCTTTCAAAAAGCATCTAACCACCTTCATGATGACCGCAATACTTGTGTCATTTCTGTTTTTTTCTTAAAGTTTGTGAATAGAACATTTTCATTGTTTTGACCCATAATTGTTTCAAAAATCCCCTCTGGGTCACCTGGAGTGACATATTTGCCAGTATGTGTGAATCACTCAACAAAATCGCAGTTTATCTTTTACAGTTCTCATAGTTGAAATATTGTCCTACAGATTTAATTATTCAGAAAGCAACTATATCTTCTTGGCATTAAATAAATCAATGCGAGGAACAGATTTAATACATTTGTCTTTATCTTGTGTGCTTGTGTGTTTTCAAGGGTATCAGATTGGCAAATTTTGAAACACTGTCATTTTGTAAAATAGTTGTTAACACCAGAGAAAATAGTATGTACAGCATTTAAAAAAACTATCATGATGAGCATGTTTGCATGAGTTCATTTTTTGAGTACTGGAAGTTTGGAAAAGGCTTTGTTGAATTCTTATAAGGTTTCTTTTTGCTGAAATTCCATCCATATTGCAGGGATGAACTTACTACTTGTAAAGACAAGCGCTTTTGTTGAATATAAAACAAAATTTGACCAGATTGACTATTAGATGCATGGATTTGTATTTTCTAATGAAAGACATTTTTAGTTGTCAGATATATGAAATCTTTATCAGGTTCATGTTCATCGAAAGTTGAGATGATGATGATATTATTCTGCCATGTTTTGCTGAATACATGATAAGTTAATAAGAATTTACAAAAGCACTGATAGAAATGCAGACAGTATTTTCTTTAATCCATTGCTTAGTTTTGGTAAGCCAGGTGTGGAGTTTTATGGTCAGCACACTAACCATGATTCTGCTGTGACACAGCTTGTCTTCCTGCCCAATGAGGTGAGTCCTAAGTAAGACATTAAGTAAACTGCATGTTTATAAGAAGTCTCAGGAATTTTAAGTCTTGTAGCAACTTAATTTGAAGTGTGGTTTTTATTTTTATATTTTCAGTATTTGTTTTGATGTCACTTTTGTATAAATTCCTTTATGATTCAGAACCATTTGTACATCTATTGTGTCCATATATACATGACACATATTAGTGAATGTACTGGAATGTTTTGATGGTATTTATTGTGCTTAGAGATTGTGTTTCTAGTTCTGTATACTTTTTGCATTTATAATTGTTGGTCATATAGGCTTCATATATATTCATATTATGCCCCTTAACATTTTAGCAAACACTAGAACATGGATTACTATTGTTAATTTTGTCAGTATTATTGTTGTTGTTGAGATGGTATCATAATTTTAATTTGGAATGCAAATGGCTTCTTGTAAAGGCATTTGCTTGTCCTAACAGCAAAGTGTAAAGTGCAGTTGTGGTATTTATTACTTTTAAGGAGAACACTGAAGAGTATCAGACATGTGCATTCAATGTTATCAGGGCCGCATTGTCTCACTGTGCGATGATAATTCACTCCATCTCTGGGAAATAAATGATGGTTCCCTTGAAGAAGTGAAGTCTCAGGCACTGGAGGGAAAGTAAGTATGATACTCTCCTTTTATTTTGGGCATCAAATATACTGCATTTGTTCTTCCATTTTTGTTGTTGTGTCACCATACACAATATTCTCTTAATGTCCTGTCACACATTTGTCCCAATTATGTTCTCCATATAATTCTCACTTAAAATATTGTCATAGTTAGTGAAACTTTATTGGTGTGAAATCTGAACTTTCTGTTTAATGTCTCATAAATACTAATCATTATTAACCCCTTTTTCACTGAAAAATTTTCTACCCAAGCACTTTACTACACAACTGATTGGTGCAAATATCTATCAGAACTGTGACTGATCATGCTCATGAGTTTGTCAAGAGGTTCTGTTTTGTGTTGCCTTTACAGAAGTATTTGTAATGGTTTGGTATGCATGCTTGCTTTCATATACTGAAGGCAAGACTATTTTGAGATTTTTATAACAGTGCCATAGTTCCTGAATTAGAGGCCTTGGCAGTAGTAACTGGTAGTAGTAAGGTACCAAGTGTGCTGTCAGAGTAGTAACTTGCTGAAAGTTTATTGCATTTAGGCAGTGAGTGTAAATTCTGTGTGTGATTGTATACTGATTTACACTGTGATTGTTATATAATGAAGATAGTGAGTGGTGGGAAGACATGTGAAATTATAGGGAGCTTCTGGATTTGGGTCACAAGGTGCAGCAAACAACTTTTAAAAAATTCTCAGTAATTTAAACAATATTTTATGGATCAACATCCCAGAAGACAGTCATCTTCATACCTGCTGCCCTGAAAACCTGAAGAAATGTCACGTGTTTTCTGATGTTTCTTTTCCTGATTATGTAGGTTGAAGAAGATTTCAGCTGTTTGTCTTGAGTCAGCATGTGAACATCTGTTACTGGGGACAGAGGGTGGGAATATCTACCTGCTAAATCTCAAGACTTTTGAGATGGCTGACACTATCATCTACCAAGATGTTGTGATGCAAAAGTAAGTGAAGCAGATTGGATCCATATTTTACATCATACTTGGGCAAAGTTCAGGTATATTTATAGGGTATTAAAGCTGAACATTTTGTTAAAAATTGGAGAAAGTTGATGTCTGTTGCTCCAAAGCAGTTAAAAATCTTTACGTGGTATATATAGAAGATGTTAAATTTTTTAAAATTCATTCAGCGATAATGATTGTAAAAGATGTGCTGGGAAGGAAGCATCAGTGATCTATTTTGAGATACTGCCATAATATTTATGTTATATCACATGCAAGGAGACCTGACAGGTATAAAATGGGACTGCTAATTGTTAAACTAGAAATGTCCGTTGACTGTCAAATTATGCACCATTCTATTTGTTTGCTCGTCTTAATCAGTATATTTTCTGAATGTTCGGTTGTAGTCTGCAAAATATCTTCAGTACTGCACTGCAACTGTCTTGGTACTGCAGTTTGTAATACTTCATTATTTAAAGTGGGACATTTGGACAGCAGTAGATCTCAATTTCTAAATTCATTTCTCATTTACGAGCCCAAATGTGACTTTCAGCCTGTCATTGTACTTGCAAGCAACTTTTGTTTCATAAAGCAACTTAGCAATATGATTTCCAGTCATTAATTTGTTACATTTGCACGTACTTCATGGTAATGTTTCAGATGTGAAGACCACATTCAGAAGCACCGTGAAAATAATTATTCATGTTAGAAATTTGCATAGTATTTCCAGCCGAAAGTTAAAATGAAAATAATTTCACTCCATCATGTCATAAAATAAAAATAATTTAGTCTTATACAACTGGTGGTACAGTGATTTTTAGAGCATTTAGCAGCAAGGATTCACCTCCAGAGTATATTTATTGGAGTTTTGTTGTTGTTATGATTTGCCAAATTCATCCCTACTGAAGGAACAGACCATTTCTTACTTGCATGCTTATATTCATTTAGTAGATGAAGCAATAATTTTCTTGTGCAATATTCTGAAGTGCCCTAAAATATATTGTTAAATGTGTAAAATTGTTCACAGTAATTGTAGCATGTTTGATTTGGGCTTTAGAAATTGATCTTCACATAGGAAAATGCAAAATTGTAGGTTGTTATATTATGATTGCATATCTAGTAAAATTTATTCTGTCGAAGAGGTCTTTCTTCTCATATAAATGAAGAGTCTTCAGTTTCTAATAGTATTTATTAATTGTTTAATTTTCACTTCTGACTTGATGTAGTTTGCAAGGTAAGAAGTACAAGTTAAGGAAAGGTACTAGTTTTTTTTGATAATTACGGAAACTTACTTATTTGTGTCAATGCAGTGTACCTGAAGATTACAAAATTAATCCGGGTGCAGTGGAAGCAATAGCTGAGCAACCAGGCAATGCAGAAAAGATTTTAATTGGTTACAATCGTGGCCTCATGGTTCTTTGGGATCGCAAGAGTCCAGGAGCTGAGCAGGTACACAGAATTAATTGATCTAATGTAACCATTTCTTTTCCATTAATATTCAATGTAAGCATTGAAAGGCTGATAAATATATTTAGGATTTTAAATTACTGGAAGTAGCAGAATGTTTGCTTAATTCTCTAAAATACAGCCTGTTTTCTTATAAAATAATATTATCTTCTCATTTTAATTTTAAAAAAAGTATGGGAACTGCAGTCACTCGTTTGTGTTACTCTGTTAAGAAGAATTTACTAGATGACAGTATTACAGTCCTTTCTGGACCAGTGTTGAGGTGGACTTAACAACATATTTTATTCCTCTAGGTCCTATGGTTGAGTTCTTCTTAGTACAGAATTTTACTGATTCATTTTCTTGTGTGAAGACTCCTGCCATCTTCATACTGTAGCTGTCATATGTTAACATTTGGGTAGATACTGTAGAGATTTTGAATGTATTTAACTGTATTTCAAGAATACTATTGTGTTTAGCGTACCATATTGTTATATGAACTTGTTGCAGACATATATAAGTACACAGCAGCTAGAGAGTATTTGCTGGCACAAATCAGGTTCCCAGTTTGCATCATCTCACAATGATGGCAGCTATGCAGTCTGGGATGTCGGTGTTGGTGAGCGTCCTTCTGAAGAACCAACCACTGTATATGGCCCATTTCCTTGTAAGGCCATCACTAAACTTCTTTGGAGGCATACCAAGAAGTAAGTGGTAAATAAGGTTTTCAGCTTTTTCCCATTGTGTGCCTCAGTATACAAGATATTACCATATTAGTTTGTGTTCGTCATTGTCAGTCAGAAATTTTGCTTATAAGTCTATGTTAACTCTAACATTTGTGATGGCTGAAAGTTAGAAGATGAGGATATAATTAGAGAAGTAAATAAAATAGGCACCAGTGATGATGATTATGATGCATTTTATGAGTTATCAAGTGTTAGGTTGAAGAAATGGAATGATGTTACAGTGCAAGACGGATCCTCCCAGATCAGGCCATTATTTGGGGCAGAAATTGAAGGACAGCAAATTCTAACTAGTTGTATCACTGTGCTAGAATTTTAGTCTTTGCCCAGTTTCTGGAGGCAAAAATTGTTGCTGAAACCACACATTGAAAATTTTAAGTTCTGTATCTGTATATTTACCTCAGAATCAGATCGATTTTGTAGTGCCATATTTTCAGTTCGTAAAGTAGTTGTAGTTTGAAATGCAGCATTGTGGAAAGAAAATCTGCAAAATTAATTTGGACCAGCTAGTATAATTCACAAGAAAATATCAGACTGGAAAGGGTTAAGTACAGGGAAAACTTTAGATCTTTAATTAAGGTTAATGCTTTGTGATGTAGGAAGGTAACATTTTTAATTTATGTATCCTAATTCCCAATAATACACTTCACAAGATGTGTTGAACATTTGCATCAAACTGTACACTTTGGACTTATCCATATGTGTAATCCGAGCTACATCAGTGTGGCAATCCATAAGCCACTGTGTTAATCTTCAACAACTGATGAATGTATTTCAGTATACCTCCGTTGGTAGGTGCAGTGCATAGAATGTGTGATTAATTTATGATTTATAGTACTTTTAAATGTTAAATAATTGTTTGGGAGCTGAAATGGCTGTCAGATTTATAATTATTAATTTTTAAGCTGAATGTTATTATAAAATCTACCAATCCTTAAGACCCCAGGGTTATGTGGCATTTGCTGTTAATAGTGACTTTCATGTGTTTTAGGGATGACTACTTGGTGTTTGCTGGTGGTATGCCACGTGCCAGCTATAGTGACCGCCACAACATTACTGTCCAGCATGGCAAACGCCATGTTGTCTTGGACTTTACCTCAAAAGTCATTGACTTTTTCACAGTGGCTATTGATCCAGATGACAGGGGTGGGCATTTTATCTAATTTAATTAATTTAAGGTCCAAGAAAAATCAATCTCAATATGAGTTACTTCCGTAGTTATATTGCATTATTTAAGGATGTAAAGGTTGCAATTGTATTATGAAATTTTTATTCTAAAATTAGGAATGTCATACACTGATCAAGGTGTTCTTGTTTGCAAAATACCATACATATTTTTAGTCACTGCTCTTGATCTATAAATACATTCACTACCAGAATCTCTGCTGCAGCCATGTAATAATACATATACAGTCAGATAGGCCTCTTTAAGTATCTGTAAACTTTCTGCCTTTTGAAATTAGAATAATGATCCAGACATTTTGGTTTACAGTGTTTGAGCCTCTCATAAGTTTTTACACCAGACCTTTCTCAATTTATAATTTATTTTTATTTTCCTCACTGTAGAATTTGATGAGCCAGAAGCTCTGATTGTTCTTCTGGAAGAGGAGCTTATGGCTATTGACTTACTATCAGATGACTGGCGCATGTTGCCATTGCCATACTTGGTTTCCCT
>NW_019060429.1:915189-978777 GCF_000696155.1 Zootermopsis nevadensis
ATGTGTCAGGAGTACCTCAGGACCTTTGGGACAGTATTGTGTTTGCTGGAAAGAAGCAGACACAGGACCTGTATTCGGACAGAGTAAGTGCTATCACTGATTTTATGGTGAAGCTAACACAAACCAGTATGAAGTATATTATAGTGAGAATTTTAAATAATGTTTGTATATTCATTTCATCTTTGCAGCAGTATGAAATGATACCATTATTTTTGCCATATTTTTTATCAAACTATTATATTTGTTTGGAATTGAGCAGGTGATAGGTGCTATCTTGTGTCTTAAGATTTCTCTTTGTCAGTAGTTACCATAGCCTTTATCATCAAAGGAAATTGCCTTAACACAATCAGTATTATCTTGCATGACTTAAAACTTAGTAATGTGTGTTTAGGGTTCCTGGACCTCTGACAGACTACCATTCAGACTGAAGGTCCTCTCATATATTTTTTAATGAATATGGTTTGATAAAAATGTTTATATATCATTCTAACCTTTAGCAAAGTGAAATGTTTTATGTAATATGTATTTTCTTTAAAAATATGGTGTTCCAAGATAGTGATTACAAAATTCTAAATCTGACATTTTCTGTAAATCTTAGAAAGTGACACCCACATTTCAGTTTCTTTATGCAATTAGCATAATTTGACTTTCCTTACAGGAGTGGCCAGTAACAGGTGGTAAAGTTCTGGGTGAAGTAACAGAGGGAGAGGAGAAAGAATGTCGAGAGTTGCTACTGACTGGTCATGAGGATGGAACTGTTAGGTTTTGGGATGCAAGTGGAATTGCGCTTCAGCCTCTTTATAAATTTGGTTCTGCCCAACTGTTCAGTGGAGAAGAAATAGCCATTGAAGGTAGTAATGGGGCTGCTGCTGCTGGTGATGATGATGAAGATGATGAATGGCCACCTTTTAGAAAGGTTTGTATCTGTGAATAATAGGAAATTTAATTTGCATTGCTGCTATTTGTATTTATCAAAAATGGTTAAATTTAATGTTTAAGCCCCATTCATAGGCCCTTAATGTAATAGTTTTCCTTGTTTAACAGTCTGTTTAAATGGTTGATGGTTGTATCTGCATTTTACAGGCTTTCTTGGTTTTCTGTTCAAGTTTATTGGCACCCCCAAAAACCTTCATCAGTCTGTTACAGTGCTTGTGAGTGAAGACCAGGCTCAAAAAAAAATTCTTTTCTTGTGGATACAAGTACTTGGATGAAAACATGTTTACTCCGTGAAACAGTACTTCTAAAGATGCAACAGAGTTGTTTTGTGTCAGTCAACATGCATAAGACCGTCAGTCTGTTTTGAATTTATTGTTCTTCATTCATTAGTTTACCAGAATTCCTCATGGTAGAGACACGCTGTGAACATGGCAGAAGTTATTGAGGCAGAGAACTTTTTCAAAGATTTATAATGTTGCTGGGAAATTAAAGTGTAAATATACACTTACAAATTGAACGTCCATCTTTTATTCTTTTTGTACCAAAAGGATGTATTTACATCAGAAACAGCAATTTAGATTATGAGCTGGATTTTAGTCATATATGAGATGTGCTGTGGTCCTCAGATGGTGACATTAGAAAGCAGGTGGTATGCTGTGTTTGTATTGCATTATAGGGTTAAGAATGCATGGAGCTATGTCTACACTGCCCCATATGTTTTCATAGCATGGTGCTTAAGGCACAGGGATGAATTTATATTCATGGAGTTATTTCCTAGATTTTGCCTTTATAATTATTTGCCTTTTCTTGGTGGCACTTATGAAGGGAACATAATTTTATTGTTGTTGTTACACTTACAGGTTGGGACATTTGACCCCTATTCAGATGACCCTCGATTAGCAGTGAAGAAACTTGCTCTTTGCCCTGTGTCTGGAACGCTGGTTGTTGCTGGGACTGCAGGCTCTGTTATTGTTGCCAAAATCAACTCTGACTCTGTTGAGAAGGAAGTTAAGGTAAAAACTGAGTGAGGGTAAAGATATGAAAGAAATCCCTCCCCCCCAATTGATATAAACATGGACAAGGAGCACCTTGGTATGTCTACATTCCATTGACTGTGTGAATGACACATGGTAATAACATACTGAATTGAAGTAATCCCTTCAGTATGCATTGGGTAGGATGCTACGTGGGTGGCAGAGCCTGTCTGGATGTTGATGCCAATGAGAAAAGTCTGCTGCTGGCAGGAATCAAACCGCTGTTGTCCAGTCTATAGCCTAATCACTATATTGATTGAGCTACCCTCACATTTTCTTTCTCTACAGAATTATTTACAAGCAAGTATTTTTCTTGTAGAATTATTTGCAAATGAATATTACTTGCACTAAACCTCTTGGTTACTGTCTTTGGTCTGGGGCTATTTTCAGGTGACGCCAATGAACATTGTATTGGATCGAGATGGGTTTGTGTGGAAGGGGCATGACCAGCTAACTCCTCAAGGTGGGACTGTCTGCCTGGCTCCAGGATTTCAGCCAAATTCTGTGCTTCAGCTCCATCCCCCAGCTGCTGTTACTGCCCTTGCATTACACGCAGAATGGGGTCTTGTAGCTGCTGGTACAGCACATGGCCTTGCATTGTTCGATTATATTCGTCACAAGGGTGTCCTTACCAAGTGTACTCTGAATCCAAATGGTATGCTGTACAAGTATGTGATTGTCTTTAAAGTTTATTGTAGCTTTAGATCACGGAGGTTCTTGTGGAGTTGTTACCTATGTACAAGAAGGCATAATGTTTTTCTTACTGAAGAGGTTGTAATTGTAAGACTTTCATCATTCTTTTCCTTATAATCTTTGTTCATAGTTTATTATATGTTAATAATTGATAACCATTATTTGTCAGATCCACTGATTCTGTGATGTTCCACAATCGCCCGTCACGTCATACTGAGATATGATGGCACTCTTCACACTGTGCAGTGTTCTATCGTTATACTTGGTGCCAGTTCATATTACAGTGAAATAGTGAAGATTTGAAGAAGCATTTGGAACTTACAATAAAGATGTTACAGCATTAGAGATATTTGTGTTATATATTCAAATTCTGATACAAGCGGAGCTTCATTATCCACTGGACAAAATCTTTTATGAATATATTATGCTCTTACTGTCATCAGCGGTACACTTTGATAAAAGAGAATTTCATTTTGCAGTATATTATTTGAGATTTTACTTTAAACTTCTCTTCTACTAAATATGAACATAAGAGAAGTTGAATTGAGATGTTAACCAATGTTGCTTGTTAATTTTCTTTGTTTAATTGTTCTAGATCTGTCTGGAGCAGGTGATGCTCCAATTTCACGACGCAAGTCTTTCAAGAAGTCATTAAGAGAGTCTTTCCGTCGCCTGCGTAAAGGAAGATCCACAAGGCACACTGACAAACGAGGAGCTCAGAGTCCTACTTCCCCCACTACCACCATACCCACTGACTCAAGGAAGAAGGATGGGTTAGTAGTGGCGTGTCTGATATGTATTTAACCCATATCATTACCAGGCTTAAATCTCCCCTGTACACTTTCTGTGCCCAGTTAATTGATGGCATTTAAATAATATATGCATAACATTGCACAAAGAGTCTTCAAAGGAGACAGTTCAGATTCCATACGAGGGTACACTGGATTGATAAAGGCTAAACTCTAGCTGCAGTATGTAGTACATTCAACTTTGCTGTCTCTCCAGGAAGGTGCTATCCAGGTTTGTTACTGTTGGGAAGCCAATGGACGAAAAACAAATCATTACCAGTAAACACTCACGTTTCACCCCACACCCATTTATGTGACTCCTTTAATAACTTAAACTCTACCTCAAAATAGTAAGCTTAAGGACAAAATTCAGTGAGTATAAGAAATTGTTTAACATTGAGATTCAAGATACTAAACACACTGAGATCATTTGCTGTCATTCATGGTACAACTTTCTTTTGACAGAAATTTGTCATGTCAGAAACTGTAATTTTATGCCAAATAATTGTAACTCATGGCAATGACTAGAGATACAGCAGAATTTTTCTTGCAAGCTGCAACAGTATTGTCTTACTGTTGTCCAGATGGAAGATGGTGGCTGGTAGAGGGCGCTTACAGCATAACATGGGATCTGAACCATGATACCATAATCAGGGCCTGTTACAATACAATACAACACAACACAGTACTGTTACAGTTTTGTAATTTTCTGAAAACTCAGTAGTAGTTCATGGCCTATAAGTACTTCTGCTAACAGTCTGTCACTGCTTGCTCTTTGTGTAATGCAGTGTTGTGTTATTCACAGTTAGTGTCACTGTTGCTTTGGGCTTGCAGTATGTGGTTTATCTAAATGAGACCATGTTTTCAGCCAAAATTGTATGTATGCAGGTAACAGACTTCAACAGTATTTACTCTAAATATTGTGATTTCTATTTCATGCTTACGAATGAAGTTTTTGTCATGTGACCATTTATTACTGTTATAGATTCAGGACTGATTCTCAGCATAGGAATCTGACTTATTTTAATGCCTTTTTGAAATGTGTTGACAGTTTATTCTCTCTGTTTTTGTACCTCCTAGATCTCTTTGTTGATTAAATGGTAAATTATATTTCTCATTTGCAAGTGGTCTTATCACTTTGACATCTTTTCTAGCCGTTTATGCTAAAATCAGTTATATAATAATGAGTGAGACACTTTATTGCACAGGCATATTGCAGTATCGTCTACTGATTGAATGGCTTGACTTTAAACTTATCTTAACCAGAGACCAATAATGGGGTCAGGTGTATGTGAGAGTGTGTTTGGTTTGCCAGTCTGGAGGAGGTGCCAGAGGATATGGCAGCTGAGGCTGGAGGAGATTCAGCTGAGGGGGAACTGGAAGCTGTGGAGCAAAGAGGTTCCCTCGGGTAAACCAGCATACACTGCTGACTGATGAATTTCTTATTTTACTCATAGTTTTGTTTTTGTTTAGCATGGCATGGAGGAAGATTTTAATTGTTTCTGGCTGAAACAGTCTTCATCAAAACTATTTAGAATTCCAAGACACAAAGAATGCATGTAGACACTTTCTGCATTTCAGTATGGATTATACCTTCCCAGTCATGTTTACTTGGTTATGAAATTTTTCACTATCATTGTCTGTCCTGTCTTCTTTTTTCTCTTGCCAGAAACAGCAGCAGCAGCAGATTTTATGCAGCACTGAGAATTGTGAACCTAAAAAATTACTTCTTAATAGCACTTTGGTTACAGCATTTTGTAGACACTTTATATGTATTGTATCTTACTAGTTGTCATTGAAACTTTGGTATTGGCTTCTCTTTTTTATTGTATGTTGGTTTTGTGACGCTTAATAGTTCAGTATTCTGCAGTTTGATTGTATGACCAAATTATATTTTAGGAGAATTTTTGCTTAGGTTGGTTCTCATAAATGAGTGATAACTCATTACAAAGGCCTGAATCACTTGTGTTTGTCATTTAAATAATATATACATCCATGCCCATGTTGTGGTTCCTAATACATTTTAACTTGCTAGCTTCAGAGTTCTTTTCACAAAAATTCACAGGTTGATATTTGTTTAATGGACATCATATCTTTCTGATTGCTCTTATTTTGGAGACCTGTAACTTGTTTATATCTGTATGGGGGGAATTTTAGGATGTAATACTATAAGAGCCACATATTGATCCATGTTAGCTGATTTTTATTTAGGAAATCTAGAATTTCAAATGAAAGACTGCTTTGGTGATTTTTGTGGTGTAGGCAAATACAGGAATTCAAACAAATATCACTGTTTCTACTGGCAGCAGAAGTGTATCATGCATGATGCATGATCTGTGGTATATGGAAGTCACAGTATCCGGTGTGCATTACAGGACAGGTGATGCTCCTATATCCTCATCATCAACAGGTCCTGGTGGGCTAAGCCCTTTGGAGGCAAAACCTGTGGAGAGACAAGTGGAAGCACGGCCAGTGGATGATTCATTAGGCAGTATGGTACGCTGCCTTTATTTTGCCAAGACATTCCTTATAACTGGTATGTAGCTCTGCTTCAAATTCGGTACCCTGGGCTGTTAATAAAACCAATGTTTAGTATAAACATGTTATAAATTGTAATTCTCTTTATTTCCATTTTATTCTGGTTATTTTCTGTATCACTTGAAACTGATGTTTGGAATTACATATGAAAACCAGTGCTTTAGCGCTGTAGCTTTCTGTTATATTTTGTGAAGGAGATTGTGGTATGTAGACAGGTTCAAGATTTAATTGAAGGTAGCAAAATGCTCGCATGTACACGATGGACTAAAAGCAGTTCGCATTTTCAGTTATCTGCTACTTCTAATACCGTTATCTAGAACAGTAAAAATTCACAGTGGAATATGCGTAATTATTTCAGGAACAAGTAGTGAGTTACTCAATGTGATTTCCATGGAATGTACGTCACATGCAAGGTTACTGTCAGACATAGGATGCTGTAGAGCTGTTAGTGTCACTTACACAGTAATACTCAATTCATACGCCATTCTCATGTTCTGGGTAAGAGAAGATACAAATTTTGTCCATCTTTTCTCTTTTAATTTCTAGGCCATCTCTTGCAGCAATATTCAAATATATTGAGATATATAGGGAATAGACTTATTCCCACAGCAGAAATTCATCTGACATATATTCAAGAGGTACCTGCTTTAAATCTTGGTTAGGACATTCCATACTGTCTACGGCTTTCTTAGTTTTTCTCAGTTTCTTCAAGCAAATGCGTGGCATTCTCTTGAAATAGGCTGTTGCCACTTTGTTTGCTATCCATCCCTATTCACTTATATAATCAGCTTCATTTTTTTCTCAGTATTACACACTCCTTTTCATACAGTATCTACAGTAAGCTACATTCATATCTGTATTCTCTGATGTATAATATTTAAATAAGTTTTATGTATTGTGTACAGTATATTTTCATAAAGAAAGTTGGCTATTCTTTGACAAGCCAAGTATACGGTCAACTTTCCAAAGAATTCCCTGTGCCGTAGAGTGGGTGAGAGTGATATGTTTATGTATAGTCCATACATCCAAAAATATGATGCAACTGATAAGCAGATCAGTCCATTCTCATTTACAAAATGAAAAAAATATTCCCATTTTGAGCATGTGTGGTGTGTGGTTACAATATGGCTGTAGGAATTAAAAAGTCTGATGAAAAATATTGTAACATAAACAAAGAAATGTTAAGAAAGTATATATTTCAAGGTAAGATCTTAAAATACAACATTTATGTAAGTAAAGTAAATGAAAATTATTTGCAACATGAACCATTGTGCCTACACAGTAAGTTTTTGCAACAGGTGTGGGTGTGGTATGAAACTAAATGCTGATCATTATGCAGTGAATTGTCTTACACTTTGTGTGATTCACAAACAAACCATGCCTGAATCTCCATTTAATCCAATAAACTACCACCTTCCCAGCCTTGCTCACTTCAAGCTGAAGATGGAGGCACTATATTCCTCCAAAGCTTTGTTATACGGTCAGAAGACTGCATAGCACGGTAATGCATGCAACTGCTGTGAAAACCTAAAGTTTTACATAAACCTGGAATTTTCTTTATATTCTCAAATGTTGCTGATAATTATTGACCCAGCTTTTCCTGGTCATAACATAAAGTGCAAGTTAATTGAACATGGAGCTAACCATACAGCCTTGGACATTGAAATAATTTTGAGATTGATCTAAGCAATAGAAATTGGAGGAGCCTTGCTTTTCACCAAATATTAGGGTGATCAAATCAAAGAAGTTGAGATGGATTGAGCATGTAACATGGAAAGGGAGAGCTGAAAAGTTACACATTTTGGTTAGAAAATCTTAAAGGGAAGAGACCACTTGGAAGACCTAGGCATACATAGAAGCATAATGTTAAAATGGATATTTAAGAAATATGGTGGGAGGTTGTGGACTGGATTCATATGCCCCAGGATGTGGGCCACTATTGAGGTCTTGTGCACATGGCTATGAACCTTTATCTGTGGAGTTAGTTTGGAACTAAAGCTAATTGAATTTAATTGGAATTGTATTGCAGTTCAAATGATGACAGCCACAATGTGGGCTGGCACAAACAATGGTACAGTATTTGTATTTACTGTTACCATTCCATCGGGTACGAGGCGGACAGAAGAAGATGTGTCATGTCAGTTAGGTAAAGAAATACAGCTGAAGCATCGAGCACCTGTCATAGCCATTGCAGTCATAGATGGAAGCAACTCACCACTTCCTGATCCACATGAGGTAGAGAAAGGCAATACAAAACAGCAAGAGTCTCCACATCGTGTTATTATTTGTTCAGAGGAGCAGTTCAAGGTAAGTTAACACAGTGTTTCCTGGAGTATTGGTTGCATGAAAACAAGCAATGCAGCTAGTGCTTGAGAACCAATAGTATATATTAGATATCTTTTGTTCTTTCATTACTTTTCTGGACTTTTTGTCTGATGAGTGTCCATTTCTTCCTCAACAAAAGTAGTTTTTGCACACTTAGCCCAACATTTTTAAATTCATTTTTGTATATACTTTAGTCGTTCTGCAGTTGTAGCTTTCTATTGGAGTCATCAGATTGGACTATTAAACTTAGAGAATCTGTAGATGAAGGAAGGTGAATACTATTATAATTGGTTTATGCAATAGAAAGTGAACATTAAATAGGGGAATGCCTTAAGCTGAGAAACATGAAATGGAGGATTCCACAGTATTTGTGCAGATTAAAAGTCTGGTATGATATGTAACAGAAGAAATATGTGTAGATGTGTTGTTGCAGCATGTCACTTGTTAGCTTCTGTTTTCCAGTGTTGTGGAAACTTCTGTAGTGGCATTTTAGCCACACCCAAAATTAACTCTCTTCCATGTTAAGTGCTTCTTGAAGATAACATTTGTGCATATGTTCCTATTTTAGTCATCTTTATATATTACCCAGAGAATATTCTGTGAACACTGAGAAAATACTTTTGTACTCCAAGAAAGCAATAAATATAATCTGGTTCTCTTTCTGCATTCAGATATTCACACTTCCAAGTCTGAAGCCTTTCTGCAAATTCAAACTGACAGCTCATGAAGGTGCACGTGTGCGGCGCATGGGTATAGCACGGTTCACAACAGCAGGTGGCCAGCATTCAGAAAGTTGTTTGGTGTGCCTAACCAATTTGGGTGATTGCATTGTGTTGAGTATACCAGAACTTAGGCGGCAACTTAATGCAGCTGTGATCCGACGAGAGGACATTAAGTATGACTGAATTACTAAACACTGACCTTTATCCTCTAAACACTATGATTTGTTTCACATTGCAAAATCATGCATGCCAGGCTACTGACAGTCCAATTTTTCAGATAAGTTATAGGATGGTTCTTCTAACTGTTGATTGTTCTGGAATTGCATAGAATTATTCCTTTTACTTAATTTGTTATGCAAATATGTGTTTGTTTCTGTACCAATTGTCAGCTGCTGACAGGCTTTCACTGAAGTCGGTATCAAATTTATACATCTTATATTTAGTTACAACACGTAGTTGTTATGTGTAATTGTGTGAAGTATCCGTACAGAAAGAAGTAAAAATTATTTTTAGTTGTTCTTTATTATGAGAAAGAATGGTGCTTGGAGCAGTGTAACACCGATATTTTCTCAGCATGTCAAATGAGTGGTCATCTATTTTAATTGAAAGTTGATAGGGAGGTAAAAAGTCAACACGTGAAGGGTAAAATCTGAATTAAAAATGGATTAAAGGAGTGATTGTCAGTAACTAAATTTTTGTTTCACTTGTGTAGCATTAAACTTCAGCATATGAGATGATATAAGGAGCTTTGAAATATTTCCATTCCAACCCTTACTTTAGTCCAGTTAGTAGGAATATCTCTTAGAGTTTTGTGTTAGTTTCTAACAGTTGCCAAACCCCACAGACCGGTAGGCATTAAGTGTTATGAAATGACAGTCTGTTGGCTATGTTCACATGGGATTGGAGTTCCTATGACAGAGTCCTATCAGATAATGTTCACATGGGATCAGAGTTCCTATGACAGAGTCCTATCAGATGAAAGAGTATTTAACGTAATTTAAAAGTAGACAGTGCTAATTATGAAAATCACTTTAGAGGATTTTCTTTGTATGTGTCTGAGGTTGCTGTTGAACTTTCTGAAATGGTACTGTATTCTGGAACTTTTGTATCCAGCAGACAAGTGAAACATGATTGTAATATTCCAGTGGCATCTCTAGCCTAACTTTTACACGTAGAGGTCAAGCCCTATACCTCCATTCATCAAGTGAGTTGCAGCGAGTAACATTGTCTGCGACATCCGTCACACAACCTCTATGTAGAGTGGAACTCCCTGAAGGTGCTCGTGAGTCTGCATCTGGTGAGAAGGATACAGATGAAGAAGATGCAGAAGCTGAGGATGATGATGAGGAGGAGGAGGATGAAAGGAAGATAGAGGGTAGAGAAATTTCAGCTCCTTCACCTACTGCTCAAGAGCAACAGGATGCAGCTCCTATAGTTAATGGTGGCACTACAGATTTAGAAGGTATAGCAAAGTGGCTTCTTTCAGACAATTGAATTTTATAATCTTTGTAGCAATAACCTAATCCTGCTCACAGACCTAAAAAAATTGTTTTAAATATAAGATAATGTTGTGTTGAGTGTAAGCTTAACACATACACAATTAAAATATTTTATTTTTTTAAGTTTCATTCAGAGATATTTCAAGTACAGTTTTAGGTGCATTTCAAAAACTGCCTGTTGTTTTCATCATGAAGATGGCTATCTTCTGGGATGTTACACAATGTAGTCTTGACTGACATTTCAGAGGAATTTACTGCCTCCATTATCAGGGTGAAGAGAGCTCATTCTCTTTTGTTTTTTGTTTCAGAAGGCAGTAGTGAGGGTCAGGCAGATGAACCTAGGGGGAATGGGACTGCGGGGGGAGCGAGTGACGAGGACAGACACGATATGAGTGCTCTCAGTGTTGGAGATATTACCATTGACTCGGTTAAGGACCATCTTTTGTAAGTTTTGTGCTTTAACGTTGAAATGAAGTTGCTTGCTTTTTTTTTGCAAAGAAAATCAGATTGATGGATCAGACATACAACATAACCATGGTGGCTCCTTCACTTGTGCTTATGGGCTAGGCAAGAGACTAATAATCCTTCACCATAGTAAACCTTTTTTTTTATGAAATCTATTAAGATGCTTAGGAACTGTACACATTCTTTGGTCACATCTGATCAGTGGATGAAAGACATGATATGTGAAATGTGAGAAGCGAAAAACTTGAACATATTGTGTGTTTTCACTTTTTGACTAGAGAATAGTGACATGAGTTATATTAAATGTGGAGACCACATAAATTTTGGTAAGATTTTGATGCAGAGTGGAAATGGAGGAAATTTGCAATTGAAATTTGTAATGTCTAAGGGCTCTGCCCCAGCTCGTTTTGATCACCAATACTGCTAGGGACACCTATCCTTCCTTTTCTTCTGTTTACCTCATTTTAGGGATTTAGAGGTGATAAATAAAGGAAGTGAACAGCAATTATGAACATTTCTCCTTTTCAGCTGTAATTGCTAACCATAATGTTCACCCACTTTGTATAGTACACATATTAATAAAATCTCAATTTTATCATATATTTTCTCCAGTATATCCAGTAACTTCTCTGTGCTGTTCTGAGTTTCATTAATATTTATTACAAAGCCTCACAATTTTGATTTCTGTAGCATCCAATGTTCTTCCATATTCATAATTAATGCATACTCACTTCTGCCATAATATTAAGCAGCATAATGATGTTTTAAAAAGTGATGTGAATGAAGTTTTTGAATCACACCAATTTGCCAGTAATGACTTCCTGCCTTTACCTTGTTTCATACATGTTTCTCCACATGCATTACAGCAGTATGTCTGGGACAGAAGATAATCGCATCTCAGAGCTGAAGTCATCCGCGTCCAGTACATTAGTAACTACAGCAGCAGGAAAACTTGAGCAGCAACAGCAGTCAGTTGTTATAAGAACCACCACCACAGTGATCAGCAGTACCACAAGTGGTACTGTTACCAGTGATACCACTACTGTCAACTCCACTAGCCACGCACCTGACAGTGAGTTATTCTCTGAGTTGTGCCTTCTGTGTTCAGTAGTTAAGACAATTCCTTTAATTTTTTGGGGTAAAATTACTCACAGATGCAAAGAATGGCAGAGAATACCTTATGATCATTTAGAAAGGAAATTTAAAATCACAATTGGAATCTCTCACTTGGTGTGTCCTGTGTCACATTATGTGAACTATGAAACCTGAAGCTAATTGTCCTGTCTTGAGGGAGGTTTCTGGACACCCTGTCTCCAAAACCAGATCGATAATGATTAGTCATCATTTTATAGACATTATACATTGTTTTGGCACAGACACAGTGTTTCAGAAACTGGTTCTGTTTATCTCAAGTCACGGGATGCTGCATGCAAAGGACACACACACATATATATATATATATATATATATGGTATTTGTCGGATAGGTACACCCTTTGTCTTTGCATGTTTATAAGAAACATTTCAGTTTATCATCTTACCATCTTGTTATTCATAATTATTTTATCACTTAGTTGACCTTTGCTGTTGGTACATGATCTTAAAGTCAACTAAGGAATAAAAAAAACTTATTTCCTGTCCATTGAAAGTCATTTAATCTGCTACATTATCTTGTATTTTGGTGTCCATTGTGACCATGCGACAGCATGAAGCATATGCATCAACTAAATTAACATACTAGCTTTAAGGAACAGAGCCCTTCTTGAATATAAGATTCAATCATCAGGTCGAGAAATCCCCTGCCTATTATGGAATGTGGAGGTTTATTACTGTGTTCACAGAACCTTATTTCAATATCCTATCCAATTCACATCCTCACACCCTACTCCGTAAATATTTTATCTTTTTAAATTTTGGTATGGTCTCATTGTATTGTAAGTGTATATTAATTGCATTTTGTTTCAAACAAGTTAATAACACAATCATTTTTGGGTCATATAATGAAACTTGCATCCAGGAAATTTGTCTATTCATTTTTAAAATTGTTTTGCCCCTTTGCCTATAATTTAAAATATAAAATGATTAATTGGAAATTCCTTTATCCCAATATGAGTTATTTGCTGTAGGCATGAATTATTTATGTTACAGTTGCATGAATACTGGCCTGTATAAGTTATCTACATAAATAGTCTTGTTTTCTAATGTAACTTTTTATCTACTACCATGTCTTTTGTTTCTAATAAACAATACAATTCAGTCATTCCACAAAACAGTTTAGGATTTAAGAACTCATTTAGACTACAATCTGAAATGTTTGCTCTATTCACATTCCCAGAAATTTGGTAGTGAAATTTCTTTGTCATTAGATGCACAATAGAATGAATGAATGAAAGAAAATATATTTTTCTTTGCACTGTTTCTTACATGAACCTTTTAATTAATATGGACTACCTGAGACATCACAGTTGGTTGGCTTTAGTACTCACTGATAATCATTGTTCTGGCATATGCTTTAGAATGTCTGTAACGTAGTTAAGCAAATGTGAGTTGGAAGGAACATGGAAAAATCAGAGTGTGATGAAATATGTCTTGCCCACTGACCCTTCATTTAGCATTTGCATAATGTGATATTGAAGAAAAATTACAAGAATATTGCTTTATAATGTTTCCCCAATTTTCTGTTACTCATAATACCCTTCTCACCTTCACCAGTAGTTACAACTTTGTAAAGTAATTTGGGGTGGTCTGATAATTCACTTGCAAAATGTTAATTGTGAATTGCCATGCTAAAGGTATCTGTTACATTTATAGATCTGACATTTGTTGACAGTAGTATAGTGGTGATTACTGTGATGTTTCTACCCCTGTATCTTGTCCTGTCACCTGCCTGATTATGTGTTGTGTTATTGTCTTGATTCAGTAGCTGTTGTTGAGTCCTCCCCCCCTGCAGATGGGCCGCCTGCTACACACATTGTCAATGAGGTTAGAACCTAATTTCTTACCATATCACCACTTGATCATGCTTGCTATTTGTTATGATGCCTTGTTCCTCTTTCCTCTCAACTGGCTTTTTGGCTTCCCATGTCACACCATTTGAAATGCATTATGTAATTACCAAATAGATTCCATAGGCTTCTATATTTGACAGAAATTTTATGCCCTTCCACATCCTGATGTGGTTTACCTGAAAACATTTTGTTCATGAAGTTTGTTGAATAACATCTGGTCACACTTTAAGTAATTAGTCATGCAATTTGTTTAGTGGTGCAGTTATGAATAGAATGAGCAGAACAGTTTACCAGATGTAGGCATCTCAGATTTTTATTTTGAAGAATTAAAGTAGCAGTCATTATAGTAAAAACATTTTTTCACTTCCTTGGAAAACAATAGCTTTAAAGGTCCATATAGTTCTCATTTTGGTGCTTTTTAAGAAACAAAAATTATTCCTTACAAGCATATAGGCACATATATGATCTTACCATACCAAATTCAAAATGACTAGCTGTAAATGATTGTAAGTACATCAGAGCATCATATCATGCCACATTAGAATGATCAACATAAAGGAGTATGTTTTGTATAAACTTTCTAGATTTTGTCATGAAATTTATAATATGGTCTCTGTGTTTTTCATTGGGAATCTGTGAGTACATTAGATGGCTTGAGTATTGTTTCTATCTCAAATGTAGACATGCCTACCACAGTGGAACATTAAAAGATAAGGGTTACCCATTTTTCATGGATTTTGTTGGTTGGTTTGTAGTTATAAAATGGCACTTTTTTATTACATGAGTTGTTTTGACATTCTGTGCAGATATGTCACATCTGCTTATAACATGTGGTAAACTGAGATCGCTGGGAAATCATTCCATTTCTCCCCATTTAATAATTGATTTTGTAATTGGTTGAAATAAAATCTATTTTGTTGTAAGGTGACTGCAACAAGGAAAACTGATTGAAACAATTTTGATTTTACTGTAACAAAATTTTGCTGTGATAGCACAGTAAATATAATTTTCAAATGTTGACAAAGTCTGACCTGTCTTCCACTTTCCATCAAGGTTCTGGGGTAATGCCTTTGTTTTCTTCTTGTTTCATGCTTGCCTCTTCTTGGCTCAAACATCAGTTACTGTGAGTAAGTACCCTGTCCACTTGCTTAGTCTCCACCTCTTCCTCCACAATGTACAAAGGTGGGAGTGTTTTGGCTTTTATAGTAGCATGTGTGCAGTTGTGTTTCATGTGACTACCATCAGCTTCTCCAACTAATTATTAATGATACATCTGTTGACCTCATAGCTGTTGCACGTAATAATACAACTTTTAAACAAATCTGTGCATAGTTTGTTGCCTTACCAAACCAGAGAAATTATTCTACATTTTTTCCGTATTGTAATGAAAAGTTATGCTGTTGGCATTATTGTAAAAGAAATTGCCTGAAGTGAGTGTCATAGTACATGCAGAGTCACTTTGATTTGAAGTTTTGTAGCCAGGTAGGTGTCACATGCTTTACATTTTGATCAGTGTGACAAGAAGAAGACAACAATATAACATGAATACTGCAACATACAATTTTAATTTCATCACCCTACCTCAAAGCCTCACAAAACACCTTTGTATGGTAGCAGTGATGACTTTAGTAGCACAAATGGTCATATTTGGACAGTGAATATATCTATAATGTATGCTTCTGTATACGTTTTTACAAGAGTAATTATACATCATTACAGGAATGATTATGTATTTATGTAAGTTAGCATGTTAGTTTGTGTCAGTATGAGAATTATGCAAATATTGAATCATGTTGGAAAGTAGTATGTTGCTTGGCATTTGCTCACATACAAACTGTGAAATGCTCTCTAACTGTGCTAAAAACACTTTATCTGTATTAACATTACCCTCTATTTAGTCAGTATAATAGCAGCAAAAACCTTAACTGAGTGTGTGTATGCAGTGTGTATATGTATGTACATGTGTGTCAGTTTTACTGACATTTATGAAACTTGTAGTACCTGTATAATAAAATGAACTAATTTTTTCTAGATTAGTCCACGCAAGGCACCACTAGCCAAAATGGAAGACCTTGAGATGGAGATTGCAGCAACAATATCTGCAAACATGTGACAGAGGCCTACTATTGTGTAATGGTTTCCTTCCACCTCTTCAGTTTGTGGCACCACTTACCCCTTCCATCCAACTTATTCATTACAGATGCCATGGCCTGTCCCTCCCAACAGTACTGACGCTTTACTGTGCCTGCCTTAATGTGGGGAGTGGTTTTGTTATTGTTAATTAAATAGGTATGTTGCTGTTGCACATATTGTATTTATTTGAACATTCCATGATTTTAATGAACCGTGACTATGAAATTATTTTTATTAATTGTGTTCCAGAGCAGCTTAATTTTTAAACATAATTTGCCAAGCCGCTACACTACATGGTATGGCCTTCATTAATCCTAAACTTACATAGAGCTTTTTTTCCTGGGAGGAAATGGAATAAGTAATTTTTCTGACAAATGCAGAAAGATATCTTTGTAAAAATATTAAAGAACAGTATTTTTTTGTGTTTAGTAATGGATGCTATATATTTTTTTAATGCATAGAATTTTATTTGTGTAAGTTTTATGACTTTTTGTATGAGACAAAGTTCTTGGTAGTCCACAGTATTACCATATTGTGGCACAGACTTGGTTACTGAAATTTTTAAATTTCCTAACTGCCATAGACTCATCAACTTGAGAAAATGTTCTGGGAATTTTTGGTGAAGGTTGATTTTTAAGTAAAAGTATTGCATACTTTTTCATCAGTGCAAATGTATGAATGAAAGTTGTGTATGTGTTTTTTTAATGGAGAATTCAACCAATCAGTCTCCTGAAATTTATATTTTCCATTTTCCTAATTACTGTATTTTTATTCTAAAATATTTGTGCAAGGCATGTTCTCTTTTCATTGTTTTCAATATTTTATTGTAAACTGGCCATTGTATTGTGTATATTAGTATACGTTGACTATGTGAACTGTAAAAGCATCACTTCCATTTGATCCATTGAAAGAAGTGGAAATAAAGATTTCTTTTGTAATTTATGATGATTTTTTATGTTTAATTCAATTCCTTTATTTCACATCTTCATAAAGATAGTCCTTCAGTATACATTTATACTCTGTTTACCACCAACCATACCTTTGAATTTCCCCCCTCCCTTTTTAAATAATAAAATTCCAAGCCATTCTTCTGGAAGTATGCAGCCAACCTATTCATGTGACATTATAATTGTCCCAAAGCATTTATTTTGCTGTTTAGAGTTGTGGCTTTTGGAAAGTTACATCACATTATGCAGGAAATGACAGCTCTGGGGGCCCATTCTTCCTCTAGTTTGGTGGGAACACAGCAGATTAACTCTGTGGTAACATCTTAACTTGAATTTGGGAGGTATTTAGATTGAATCCTAAACTGGAACTAGTAATACAGTTAGGTTACATGCTGTATGCTGAATTCTGCCAGATGTAGGGGTTAGATTTGAGATTCTCATGGCAGTGAGATGGCTGTCTTCTACATTGTAGCCCCATGTACTCTGGTAGAAGTTGATCGTTCAAGAGGTCATGGAGGCAGTAAGGACTACTGAAGCATTGGTAAACTTCTATGATGCTACATGGCACTACAACACAGAAGACATAAAAGTAAAGATAATATCATAATATTACGTTAGCTGCTTACATAATTCTGTATTTTCTCTTTAAACATTATCTTTCTGTTTGGTAATGACCTTGTGGTACAAGGACATCAGAAAAGTTGGCAAACTTCTTAAAACCCAGAATATTGCCACGAGAACTTCAAATAATACATGGGTCTTCCAAGTGTTCACACCCCCTTTTGTCTAGTTCAAAAATTTGGTTTGTGTTTTATTTTTCTGGCGACCGTTTTAAAGAGAAACTTAAGTAGATGTATTTCCACTGACTGAGTTGGTGGCCTCACAAATTGTCATTTGCTATTATAGATGGTAAAACCAATTTCCTAATCCTAGTTTTTTGCACTGGAGTTCAACGTTTACCATCGACTCTTGGGTTATCGGTATTATACACGAACTCATTTGTGCCCTAAAGTGGATCAAGTTTTTCAGAGACAAAGTGTATGGGGGCAGGAGGGATTTTGAAGGTTGAAGAGTAGTTAACATTCTAACTGGCTGGGCTAACTAGTACGCCAACTTAATGATTACTTGTAAATCGCTCACAGGTCGCAGCACAACAGGCACAGCGCTATGTTGCCCATCAACGGCAACAGAGTTACGCACCTGGTTGAATCTGTGGTCGCCGGTTTTCGGCGAAGGAAGGGACAGTAATTCCATTTTATGTAAACAGTTGGGTAATTGTTTTGTTTCTCGTCTACTTGTTCATTTTTATTTGAAATGAGCGATCATGGTTGTATACATCTGAATAATTTTAAAGCTGCAAAAGGGATCCAGCCATACCGTATAATTCACACGTATTTTGTTGCGTGCACGACAGCTGAGGCCCGAAGTAGAAAGGTGTGTATTGCTCTTGAGCGTGATCAATAGGAATATATCATTAACAGTGGAGCAGTAGATAGTGATGCGAACATTATTTCTAGATTTGTGTTCGTATTTGTAGTTGCTTTGTCAAATGGTCATTTGATTAATAATGCTTTTAAATATTTTGGCTGCCAGGATTTAAATGTTTTTTAATCGTAGGATTATTTGAATATTAATCTGTATCAGTGAATTTAATATTACTTCTCTTTGACCCTCTGTTTCAGGCCCTTGCATGTTTTTGTCATGTATGCAACAGTATTGGATCTCGCCTACATTCATGTCTCCATTGTATTTTTTTTGGTTGTTACATTGGTGGACATATTCAAGAGCATGCAAAACTCAAGAAACATTTCTTAGGTATGAACAAAGAAAAGTGGTATTCTTTTATCATGTAACTTATTGCAGTTAGTTTGATTCTTGCTGCACTGTATTGTACCCACATTTGATATTCTGCGTCAGGTAGGACCCAATTTATTTTAAGTGATAACATTTATTTAAACTTATTGCTGAATGAATGGCATAACTCATTTACTTAGTTGTGTTTGCTTATGTATGAAAAATATGTAAAATAATGTAGAACCTTGCCATCATCAGTTGAAATTTTATTTTAGAAAGGATGATTTTTGTCAGGAAAAATAAATTACATTCAATAGAAACACATTAGTTTCGCAGTCTTTGAAAGTGCTAAAAATATGAGATCTAACTGGTAACAACCTAACCAAATAACAAATTTTTACGTAGCTTTATACTTCCATAATGCTGGGTACATTAAAAAATATAAAGGACTACTTTGGAACATAGAAACATTAGTACTCCTATAGGAACCCTTTTTCTGGAATAATTATTTCCAATCCTACTTACTGATGCTTGAGTATGCTCAGAATGGATGTCTTTATTGTTAATGTTTCTGACACAGTCACTTTTACAAGTACGTAAATGAAGCAGTGATGTCCCCACACAACTAAAATATACATGCACATTATCACTAAATAATATCAAGCTTCATTTTTGAAATTAGATCATTCTTTGTTTCTGTTGAGTGTGTCAGTAATATTTTTAAATAAAGCCAACAGTTGCATGGATGAAAGATTTATCAGAATGAAATCATAATGCTTGGCTGCTATGTGGAATGTATATATATAGTTACTGATGACATTAGGTATTATGCCATATACCTCTTTACAAAAGAACATATCATTTCATTATCTAACAAAGAAAATTATGGGTTCTAGTAATTTGCTTTTTCTACTCTTATTCATGATATGTATCACATACATTAATATGAGTAATGGGCATTTTCCTTCTCAGCTGTCGACCTTGCATATGGAGCCGTATTCTGTTTCCAGTGTGGTGATTATGTGTATGATCAAGAATTGGCAACTGTAGCTCGTGAGCATCGACTAAAGGCAGCAAAGTCACTTGGCATGCCAACTGTCTATCATTCCTGGGAACCAAGTCGTTATGAAATAGAGCTTCTTCGACGAAATCCACGTAGGAGGAAACTAATTAAAAACACTACAGTAGGTGAGATGTGGTTGAAAGATACGCATTTCTTTTTATAGGTTTTAGAGGTAAGTAGTTGTTGGTCATGGTATAGTGTGATCAAAGAATCAGAGAAGAATTAACTATAAATTTGATCATGCTTTTGTGTGTGTTACTGACTTGTGCAGTTAATTTGTTTAACATCTATTTTTCTGAATAACAGGTTCAGTCAGGTTTGATAACAGTGCAGGGGTGATTTGATACAGTTTAGAGATTTCAGAACTTGTTTTTCTGTTGACTGCTGTTACATATCTGTTCTGTAATTTAGAATTTGTCTGTAGATATTAATGTATGGAATTTTTTTTTAGGTCTTCGTGGTCTTCTTAATTTAGGTAACACTTGCTTCATGAATTGCATTGTGCAAGCCCTCATTCATACACCACTCCTTCGAGATTTCTTCCTTGCTGACCGTCACCTGTGTCAGTTTCAAGATGAACCTGGTCGATGTCTTGTGTGCGAAGTGTCCAGACTGTTTCAGGAAGTATGTTTCATTGGTATTGACTTAAAAATATGCATTGAACAGTATTAACCACTTTAAGTCACCACAAAGGTTGATGTAGATGTAATGCTGTAGGCTTGTAATCAAGAGTTACTGAATTTGAATCTCAGTCACACTATTGGCTATTGTGAGGTTTTTCATTGTTTTCAGGTGAATGTCAGAATTGTAATATGCATTTTATGATAATTTTTTTAATCTAATTCAGTGCTTGTATAACCTCTGCAGTTGCCTAGTAATCAATGTATCAACCATGGACAAATGCTGAAATCTCCTAAGGTTGTACAGTCATGTGCTACTGATTGTGTACAAAAATTTGTTTATGTGGGAAAAGGAAAACAGTATTTTCTACCTGAAACATAGGAGATACTAAACCCTTTCAGTTCTAGATCTTTTCCTCTCATGCTTCATCCCATAGAGGTGAGTGTCACAGAACAACACAGTTCTTCAGTAGCGCTGACATGTTGCTGATCCCTTGACAATGTTCTTTGTCACTGGCATCAAAAGGTTAAAAAATGACAACCTATTTAGTTTGTTCAGCTGATGCCTAAACTATTTTCTGTAATGTAAAACCTTCTATATATTATGCTACTAATTGAAAGTTAGGACGTATTAAATTTGTGTTTATTTCTTTAACATACATGTCTATCACATCAGCTTTCAATGAACAAACTCTGTATTTTCCTACATAATTACAAGAGGAAGACTTTTTCCCAGGAATACTCTGTATGTTTGAGTCTCCCAGAGAAGAAATCAGGGCTCAGCCTTTGCACCTACTGGATAAGTTGCAAATTTTGTAGTGATAAAGTGGAATAATCTGTGTAGTTTGACCTGGCTGAACCTCCTAATGTTAAGTACAATATATATCAACTTACGAAGACAGACAAACTGAATGTTGCAGCATAGTAGTTTGTACTCCTGCTTTGTATTCTGGAGGTTGAATGGCAGTCCAGTGATAGCTGTCTATTCTGACAGGTTTTATATTGTTTTTGACAGCCCCACCAGCCAAATTCTGGGAAAATGCCTTAAAACAGACCCAACTATTTTCATTCATACATTTAATTCTGTCTTCAAACACTATAACTTATTCATTTGGAAAAGTATCATTGAATAAATAAAGATGAAATCGTTATACTTAAGTCATATAGTGATGACAGGCATTTAGCACACTTGATTTTTGAACATAACTGAGAGAAGTAGTTTATGCATTTTAGTTCTACTCTGGTAATAAGGCACCCCTGACCCTTCATCGCCTGCTTCATCTCATCTGGACACATGCACGGCACTTAGCAGGCTATGAACAGCAAGATGCACATGAGTTCTTTATTGCTGCCCTGGATGTAATGCATCGCCACTGTAAGGAATCCAACCCTCTTCCAACTACAAACCCACACCATTGCAATTGCATTATTGACCAGATCTTCACTGGAGGACTCCAGTCTGATGTTGTATGCCAAGCTTGCAAGTGAGTATGTCAGAACAATTTTTAACACATTGAGTGCCATAAAATTTTCCAAGAAAATATACTATTTAAAAAAGTATACCATGACTTATCACTAAATATGTATTTTAGTATCAGTATTGTACATGAAGTTTGAAACTTCATCAGCAGCTATAGCCAATTTTTAAAATGGTGACATTGAAATGTAAGTTCATCAGCAAACACTATTTCATGAGTTAAAGATGCGAGAATTATTTTGGTTAACACACTGAAATAAATCTCCAGCTCATCATCATACTAAACATATTCTTTTGGATAGTGGACAGCCAGCAAATTTTTACATCTCTGAATGTTTCCTAAGTGCTTATGTATTAGATTTCTCTATTTTAGTGGAGTGTCAACAACAATAGATCCATTTTGGGACATCTCTCTGGATCTTGGTCCATCACCAAACTCAGAAGTTGAATCTGGAAATAGCAGCAATGAGAATCAGAGTCAGTCTTCTGACCTGCAGCAACAGGAGCAGGATCGCACATCGTTAGTGGATTGTCTGGAGAGGTTTACACGAGCAGAGCATCTTGGATCATCTGCAAAAATCAAATGTAGCAAGTGTCAGAGCTATCAGGAGTCAACAAAGCAATTGACCATGAAGAAGTTACCTGTAGTTGCAAGCTTTCATCTGAAAGTAAGAAATTAACTCCTCTTTCTTCATACAAATTGGATGATAGATAGGATTGTGGTATTTTGGGTTATGACATGGAATCTTGTGGGTGGTTACCAACATTTAGGAGGAGCTTGTTGCCTCCGTCTTCAGAGAGGCATTTAGTGCCCCCAGAATGATGATAACCACCGACAAGACAAAACATCATTATTGCCTAGAAGACACAACCCAAATTCTCACAGCTATGAAAACCTCATATCTTATATGAAAAATTAATGCTTTTTCTGTGATTAACAGTGGATCTGAACTGGCATTTTAACCAGCTTAGTGACATCTAACATCTTAGTACTTCTTCTGCATTACTTAAAGTTTACTATAATTTATGATTTCAGATTTAAGGTGGATGTTTTGCATAATTTGAATGAGGTAAATTTATTTAAGCTGAATCAATTTTTATTGTTTAATGTTATTAAAAGTAATAATTCAGTTGATGCCATGTTAAATTAAACAAATTGTTTGTTGGTTCTCTCCAGAGATTTGAACATTCCAATCACTTCCACAAGAAAATAAAGACATTTGTGGCATTTCCGGAACATCTTGATATGACACCATTCATGTCACACTGTCGGAACCACAATAACAACAACAATATCAACACATTCAGAGGCCTCAATTCTGTAACTGTACCTGATAATAGGTAGGTTTTTTGTAGTATAGGTATTAAACGTGTCCTATTAATACTCAGTCTATAGTAAATGACTGAATAGCAGTCTTGTCAGTGGTTAACATTGTTTTGGAGGAACATAATTCCCCTGTCTTCAGGGTAGAAGTATGTTCCTCCTCCAAAGTGTTGACAACTGCCAACAAGACACAATGTCAAAACCCAGAAGACCAGAATCTGCAATCTCACCACTGAAAATTTCAAATCTCAACCCATAATCTTATTTATTTGTTTGCTTTCTTAATTACTTACTTTAATTTCATGCTTACAGTTTATGTGAAATTGTGAATCTTTCATCCATTACTGGGTTCTGGGTCTTTTTCTTACAACTTTTATTTTGCTGTAGGTACTCATTATTTGCTGTGATAAACCACATAGGTTCCTTGGATGCAGGCCACTATACTGCATTCATTCGTCAGCAGCGTGATCATTGGTTCAAGTGTGATGACCACCTCATCACAAGGGCAAATCTCCAGGAAGTTTTGGACAGTGAAGGGTCAGTACACAGGCTGTCTTATGCACAGTGTAATGAAATTGTGTTTTAAAGTTCCTGTACTTAATGTTTACATATACTATTTTCTGTCCTAATTGGATATTAATACTATTTACCTGAATATGGGTTGACCTAAAACATCTCCATAAAATGGGATTGAAATGGAAGAAAAGGTAAAAATAATGAAAAGGAAGTCTTTAACCTGGTATATTTTCTGTGGTAATATATTTTTTCACAGCTGCTCAGTTGTTAATTCTGCGAAGTTTGTCATCATTGCCTTATAATTTGTTTTGCCTCATATTAGAGGTGGTGTAGAATGTTTCCATGTTTTTGTATCAATTTATGCTTAAGTTGCATTGTACACATATATTCACCAAAGTCGAGCTTGTTGCCTCCGTCTTCAGAGAGGCATTTAGTGCCCCCAGAATGATGATAACCACCGACAAGACAAAACATCATTATTGCCTAGAAGACACAACCCAAATTCTCACAGCTATGAAAACCTCATATCTTATATGAAAAATTAATGCTTTTTCTGTGATTAACAGTGGATCTGAACTGGCATTTTAACCAGCTTAGTGACATCTAACATCTTAGTACTTCTTCTGCATTACTTAAAGTTTACTATAATTTATGATTTCAGATTTAAGGTGGATGTTTTGCATAATTTGAATGAGGTAAATTTATTTAAGCTGAATCAATTTTTATTGTTTAATGTTATTAAAAGTAATAATTCAGTTGATGCCATGTTAAATTAAACAAATTGTTTGTTGGTTCTCTCCAGAGATTTGAACATTCCAATCACTTCCACAAGAAAATAAAGACATTTGTGGCATTTCCGGAACATCTTGATATGACACCATTCATGTCACACTGTCGGAACCACAATAACAACAACAATATCAACACATTCAGAGGCCTCAATTCTGTAACTGTACCTGATAATAGGTAGGTTTTTTGTAGTATAGGTATTAAACGTGTCCTATTAATACTCAGTCTATAGTAAATGACTGAATAGCAGTCTTGTCAGTGGTTAACATTGTTTTGGAGGAACATAATTCCCCTGTCTTCAGGGTAGAAGTATGTTCCTCCTCCAAAGTGTTGACAACTGCCAACAAGACACAATGTCAAAACCCAGAAGACCAGAATCTGCAATCTCACCACTGAAAATTTCAAATCTCAACCCATAATCTTATTTATTTGTTTGCTTTCTTAATTACTTACTTTAATTTCATGCTTACAGTTTATGTGAAATTGTGAATCTTTCATCCATTACTGGGTTCTGGGTCTTTTTCTTACAACTTTTATTTTGCTGTAGGTACTCATTATTTGCTGTGATAAACCACATAGGTTCCTTGGATGCAGGCCACTATACTGCATTCATTCGTCAGCAGCGTGATCATTGGTTCAAGTGTGATGACCACCTCATCACAAGGGCAAATCTCCAGGAAGTTTTGGACAGTGAAGGGTCAGTACACAGGCTGTCTTATGCACAGTGTAATGAAATTGTGTTTTAAAGTTCCTGTACTTAATGTTTACATATACTATTTTCTGTCCTAATTGGATATTAATACTATTTACCTGAATATGGGTTGACCTAAAACATCTCCATAAAATGGGATTGAAATGGAAGAAAAGGTAAAAATAATGAAAAGGAAGTCTTTAACCTGGTATATTTTCTGTGGTAATATATTTTTTCACAGCTGCTCAGTTGTTAATTCTGCGAAGTTTGTCATCATTGCCTTATAATTTGTTTTGCCTCATATTAGAGGTGGTGTAGAATGTTTCCATGTTTTTGTATCAATTTATGCTTAAGTTGCATTGTACACATATATTCACCAAAGTCAAGTTTATTGCCTATTTCAGTAATCAAACAAAGAAGTGACCTATCATGTTTGAAACTTTCATGAGACACCAACAAGAAAGGGAGTGAAAATGTTGATTACTGAATTGTTACTGCTGTTATCTATAGCCATTTTGGCTTTGGAATGTTACTTGGGTGCCTATATCATTTGACAGCCTGAAATAAATATAATGACTGACTACAGATTTTCTCTTATTTTCTCTAGCTACCTGCTGTTTTATCATAAACAAATCCTGGAGTATGAATGAATCGAAGGCAGACTGGTGGAGTGTTCAGGAAGGTGCTGCTAGTTACTGAATGTACTTGCAGTCAGTGTGGGATAGCCATGGAGGCGGCTGTGGCTTATAGTTTTAATGTAATACGCTTATGTCTTCTTGAAACTTGTGAATGAATTATGGTGGTCACATAACTTGTTGGTAGAAGTTATATTTATTGCTAATGTGTATATAGGATCCTGCTTGTTTTGTATTGATGGAAACAACATTATTCAGTATTATGTCTGTGTCTTGTAAATGCCATTTTCATCTCAATAGAGTATCAGCTTATTACTATAAAACTGCCATAATTTTGGATTATTGTGGTTAGTATATACTGGAATTTCACGTTTTGGCCTAGATGTTGTATACATTATAATATACAAGACGTTCTTGTTCAGAATAACTTCAACTGAAAATGTGCATCAAATGAGGAACAAATGAGTTATTATTCTAAGTGCATAACTTTTTGATCGCATCTTTCTTATTTTACTTTCCTGATGTTTACTATCAAATCTTTGCTGTGTGTAATTTATTCTACAAACAGTGAATTCATCTACTCTTGGAGCATACTGGAAAACAGTGAAAAAATTATAATGTTTATGACTCTTGAGATGAGGTGGAGTAGTGCAGTCAGTATAGTGGCTGTGGACTGGATGGCCACATGTGTAATAGGATTAAGTATGTAGAAATGTATGTTCATATTTATAACTTGTGGCTTCTGCTTGAAGGAAAATCATTATTTATCAGTTTATTACTAATCATGAGGTTACTTGGGAAAATATTTTGGTCTAAGAGGGATGAAGTGGATGGAGAAAGTGAGGCACATGGAGATCTTCACCAAACACAAAGTGATGAAATCAAGGAGGATTAGATTGGTAGGGCATGCAGCATGCATGGAGTAGATGAGAGATCAGGTTTTTGGGTGGAAAGCCTGGAAGGAAGGGGCCATTCATAAGACTGAGGCATAAGCCGGAGAATATTATTGAAATTAATCTTGGGGAAATTAGATTTGAAGCTGTGTATTGGATTAGTCTGGATCAGAATAGGAAGCAGTATCAGGCTCTTGTGAATGTTGTAATGATTCTTTGGGTTCCATCAAATGCTAAGAATTTCTTGAATAGGTGAGCATACTATTTGTTATCTTCTTAATAAAGACTCTGCTACAAGTGGTTAGTTAATATAGAATATGGATTTTAGATGCATCAGTTTCCATTATTTATCAGAAAATTAATAATGGCAGTTGATGTAATTTCCAATTGTAACATTATCTCACAATTTTGCTGTTGCATTTAAGTTTTAAAATTCCATGACCCAAATTACAAATGTAGCTATATAGTCTTGTATTGTTCTCGAAGAAGTGTCAGACATAAGAAATTTTCAGAAAACAACATATACAAAATACGAACATGATTTGAAAAATTTAAACAATTTATGGTTCAGAAGGATTGACAGTATCTGTGAAAGAATGAGTAATCTTACTGATATTTCAGTCATATACATATCATTGTATCTGTGTATTGATGTGAAAGATGACCTTGTTTTGAGATTATATTGATGCACCTTTTCAGTCAGTTGCATTTTCCAGAACTGCCTATTTTTAGAAAGGCACAGTGTGTCTAGAGTATTGTTATTCAGTAGTTAAATCAGCTTGATTTATAAAAATTATTGTCTTTTTATGTGTGGACAGAACACAATTTTAATACCTTCTCCCAGTACGCTTACATAATCCCTATTTTGAAGTATGATCTTTCATTTTCACATTTTGAAGCTTGTATGCTTACATAATCCCTATTTTGAAGTGTGATCTTTCATTTTCACATTTTGAAGCTACTCCACATTAAATGTAAACTTCGCAATTTAAAATCAGTGACTCATGCTACAAACTGCAGGAGTTGATATCATGAGAAAAACAGGATGGCAAAGGGTTGTGGTACTGTACAGATATATGCTGTATAAAATATAAGCTTCAGAACCCAGTTGGATGTAAAACAGAAAATAGAGGACTTGGACTTAATATATTTTTACCATGAAAATAGTAGCTGAACTGGAGAGGATTTTAAAATTTGCATAAATCATTGATTTACTCTCTTTCATCTCTCAGTTTATAGTTTCTACAGTTACAAAATGAAAGCCTATTGGGCTGCTAGAGAAACTGGGATATACTAGGCATGTGATATTCCAGCATGTAATAAAAATTATTATAGTGGAACCTCCATTAAATGTTATTCTTTTTAACATTTTCCCTCATTTAACTTTCAAGTCCAATGATCCCAAGTCAGTAAACCCAGTGATAATTTCCTTAATTTTAGGATTTTATCATTGTAGTGTTTGAAAAACTTCCTCCACAAAGAAACCATAATGGGGATTTCATTGTATTTACCATTGATAATACAATGTCAAAGGAAGTGCCAATTATAATTAATTCAACAATGGTTTTAAAATATGAACTGGACTGAATGAAGTTGATACATTTTTCCTGGGATGGTTGTTTGGCCCAAAATTAGTTACTTGTTTACAAGGTGGTCACACTGGTGATTTTATTGTAAGTACAATTGTACAACCACTACTTTGCTCATCTCTTGATCTATGTGGTATTAGAGTACTAATATATGCTAGGTTATTTTCTGTAGTTGTTTTTTGTGGGAGGTACTTGTCCAGAATGCTGTATAAATCAGTTTTTATAGTTACAGTAGATGATTTTCCACTGTTTAATTCCATCATATTTGGAAATTATTTGTAAGTAACTGGGATATTATAACTGGTTTCTTAAAATTAATATTCTGAATTTGTGAGGTTATAAAACTGATAAAAAAATCAATGCCCAGGAATTATATTTCATTGTGTACAGTGTACATGATATATTATGTATACATATGTAGAGTATATATTCCATTCCTTGCATCACTAAAGAAATTGGTAAGGAGGGTATTCATATCTTTTTAAAAATAATTTATGATAAATAATTCTGATTGTCTTCAAGGACTTCAAATTTTATATAATATTTTACTTACAAATTCTTTTATTGTATATTATGTTGAACATTGCAAGATTTAAGAACTATTTTGTGTTCTCTGTGCTTTAAATTTTGTGTGCATGTAGGGGAGAGACTAATGCAAATGATGTGTTTGTAATATAAACATTACTGGTAATCTATATACCAGCTTGGTATGTGCAGTAAATCGATTATTAGTAACAGTATTGAAATAAAATAATAATTGATATCTTTATACATATTTAATGAGAATCAACCTTTGTAATTTGTTTAATTTTTGCTATTTGTTTATAGTTTTAACAACACTTTTTTAGTAGCTCAGACTATATGGCGTCAAATGAGAGGATTATAGTGAGTATTGAATTGGAAGGGATGTGAAAGGAACCAGTCATGGCCTAATTTGTATTATTATTTAGGAATTAATTATATTACTTTACTCAACAACATTACTGAGTATTTTGCTATAACTTGTTGCTTAATATCAGATTAAGACATTCATTCCCATGTTAACTAGGTGCATAACTGACTTAAGGAACTGATATATTTTTTAGGGATTTGTGTAAGATATAATGCACCAGATAGTAGTACTTTTATGCTTTAATTTTCTTTAAAGGAACTTCATGTCTCACAATGGACATTTGCAGTATTGGCAAAGGTGTATTAACTTCTCTGTCTTTTTCCTCTGACCAAACAGTTTAAGTTACACATTTTCTGGACAGGAATAGAAGAAATAATTACTGTTTTTGTAGATTAATGCTTTTATTTTCAAATTCACAGTTGCTTCAGTGGTTGTGTAACTACTGAATTCAGTACTGGAGTTGCCCATTATTGCTCCTAATCTAAGTTTTACTGTAGTACATTTTGGTTCTTTTAGTTATGAAGACATGTATTTGAGTTAAAAGAGTTGTTGATTTTATGTGTTCTGATATCTAGACGGAGAAGAAAATTCTACACAATTTCTGTGTGATTTGCTTTGAATAAAGAAGTTCAATGCAGAAGATATTGTTCAGTATAGGAACATATAGAATGGAGGTAAGAAGTGGAATCCTGAAGAAGGAATAATTTTGTTGTCTGAAACTTTGTTAACCACCTACTAGAACATAGTGTCACTGCAGAAGACCACAATATCCTTTCCATTATTTAGTTCAAATGGCTATTATAATACAAAATCTTTCCATCTTTTTTCAGATCTGCATATGCACTTTCTTCCTGTAAGTTTATATTTAAATGTTTTGGAAGGGGGATGTGCAAGGGAAGTGTGGACCAGGAAGAACTGTTCCTGTCACAAAGAATGTAAAAGTATTCCACTGGAGTAAACATATGTTTCAAGTGTATAGTTTCAAATCAAATTTACAGGTATTAACCATTTGAAGTCAAAGTCAATTTAAATAACATTTAACAGCCAGTTCTTACTGCAAAGAAAACTGCCTTCATTACAAAAATCAATAAGTTAGTGGCATGACTCTGAGAATCATACACCCATAAACATAATTTGGCAGAATGCATAGTTATTGATTGTTAAAGCAGATGGTGTATATACCACTGGGATCTGTAGGCGATAATGAGAATATGTTCTATGTCATCCCAGTTTTTCTGAGATGCTGCGTTCATGAGTACATTTAAGGGATGAGTCTGACATCCAATAATTCTGATTATGTCATCCAGAATTGTTATTGTTTACGTGTTTGGTATTTAGAATGTGTTATTGGCGCAGAGAGTGTTTTTTTTAAATTTTCCCTTCAAAGGCAGAGCCTCCAGTACATAGCTTGTATTTACAAACTCCATTGAATGTCATGGTCGAATGAACAGCACCTCTAATTCGGATTCCGAGGTCAAATTGGCCAGAAGGCTGGGTTTGTAGACAAGTTTCCCTGGTTTTCCTCCGTGCAAAGTCTGGAATAATACAATAAATTAGGCCATGACCGCTTCCTTCCACATATTTTCGAATTATATGCGAATCATTCGAAACTAATGGCCGCATTACTGTGAAAACAATAAATAAACAAGCAGAAGATATTGATAGTTTGTTTAACCCAAACCTTTGTATTTAGCGCCCAGGCGCAATTACGTCACTGGGTTTGGCCTGCATACCCGTCTGCATGGTTGCCATCATTCAAATGTGTTTATTTGCATTGTTAATTTTTTTTAATAACAAGTGTTTGCGTTGACATATTACGTACAGTAATCAAAATACATAGTTTTGTGTAAGAAATAGAAGTTATAGCAGAGCTTGCTGAATTCCGTTAATTCTGTTTTATATAAATTCAGGACGGGATAACTTTGATAGGAATAGGCAGATAACATTTGTAGAATCTGGTGACAAGAGTGTCAGCGTTTTATTGATAACGATATACATTATAATTGTTTTGAGTTTGTGTTTTGTGATAATTAGAATGTAATTATAAAAGTGCCGAAAATCATGATACCGAAAGATGTAGATGTCACGAAATAATTATTGTAAATATGGACCAAAGTAAAAAATACAATGGAAACATTAACTTCCGTCTCTCATAGGTACAATATCCAAATTCTTGAGGTGTTTGGTAGCATATGAGTTTTATTAACTTAGAAATTAAGGAAGTGTAATTTCATTTCAGGCTTATTCACTTAGATTTGAAGGGTGCACCACCCAAGATAACGTACTTGGCTCAGGTGAGAATACACTACACAGGTAAGAATACACTTCTTAATTCAGTTTTGGCCATTGTCTAAAACAGTTGTGAATATTACAGCTATTTCCATTACTTCGTGAATGGGGAGCTACAGGTTTACTGATTGAATGGGAGGATACTTTTCCTTATGTTCGAGATCTTACATTAATCGGTTCTAATGGGCCATGTCCAGCTGGAGCATATACAGCTGAAGAGGCTCGTGAATTACTGAAACTTGCAGGGGATGCAGGTCTGGCAGTAGTTCCACTTGTACAGACCATAGGACATCTTGAGGTAATATTTGCTGTGTATGTTAGTGACTGCAATTTTTATTTTTAGAAAGTAGCAGAACAGAATTAAGTTGCAGTAACTCCATATTTTATGCTTTAAAATTGAGAGCCCTGTATGAAATGGCAAAGCACATATGATGTTTTTGAGACTGAACTTGGAGCAAAGCATCACACCACTGTTAGATACTGATATGAAATACTTAACATATTTTCTTCTTGGTTTTGAAGGCTGCATTACTATTTCTAAACATTTGAAGGTGCTGGACTTTAAAGCCACGTAGGCCACTTATTTCGTTCTTCATTCAAGGTAAGAGACCATGTTTCAGAATCACACAAGACAGCAGGCAAAATTATTGTTTTATATATCCTGTTGCAGTTTGTTCTGAAGCATGACAAGTGGCGTGCATTGCGTGAGGTAGAGGCATACCCCAGTTCCATGTGTCCCTCACATCCAGAAGCTCTGTCAGTTGCCACATCACTAATAAAGCAAGTTGTTGAGTTCCATCCAGACATTCAGTATTTGCATATTGGAGCTGATGAGGTATATAAACATTACTGTCAAGTATCCAGGTTTTTGTGAAATCTTGTTATGTAATGCTCTTTTATTATGAAAATATCATCTATATGTGGAATTCTGTAAAGTGTTATTTTATTTTGGCTTTTCCATCAGGTTTGGCACATGGGACTCTGCCCAGCCTGTTCTCGACGCATTGAAAATAGCAAGTGTGGGCGTGCACAACTTTTCCTGGAACACGTGGTTGCAGTTGCTCAGTATGTACGTGAGGCTTTTCCCTCTCTGCGTGTGATCATGTGGGATGACATGCTGCGTGCTGTTGACACATCTATTTTGCTTGGTTGGTATATCGTCATAACCCAGACTGTCTCACACTTTGAAGACTTGATTCTTCCTTTCCATATTTGAGACTGTAAGTGGAATGGCATTATTTTGTCTAATGTTTTTAAGGTAACTTATGAATTCAGTGTGTGGGATGTGGCAGACTGTTGGATTAAAATGTTGAGATTGCAGGCCAAATTTCTTTTCTTTCATGTCACTCACTGAATATGTAGAAAGAAAATTGCTCTCAAAACCTGTCAATAAATGATATATTTGACCTTTCTGTTGCCAAGAGACAAAGAGAAATTGAAGGAAGAAATATAATCTTAAGGAAACTGTACTTCATATGTCTTTGATATGATAGCTAGAACCATTAACATAGGGTTTCTTCAGTCTTTCATGTTTCCTGTCCATTTATTCCATCAATGTAATCTTCCCAGTTTCATATTATTAACACCAAATAATTATGGCATTCGTTACAGGGCCCGGTAAATAAAGTATCAGTGTTTTGGGGTTGTCAGTAATTTGTCATTGCATGTGTGTTGAAGTTTTATAAGTTACTGTGATTGTAGATTATATTATTTGGAACTTAAATCCATGACTGCATATCCTGAGCTTGATTTAATTTTGTGATGACATTTTGACCCTAAGATACATTTTATAGGTTTAGAATACCAATAAAGAGACTTGTACATTGCAGTAGAGGATTTATAACTCATATTTTGTATAATGCAAATTTTTTGGTTTAGCTTGATAATTATGATATGTTTGAGGGGATGTGTTTCAGAGTTCAACTTGGGTCGCTATGTGGAACTCATGGTCTGGCATTATACACCTGCTGAGTGCTTCCAATTAACACCAGGTTATTGTTATTCTTTGTGTCTATAATATTTAACTCTGTATGAGCACAGTCAGAATTCTAGTTTAATTAGTTCCCTAAAATAATAATGACAGACAAATTGTTGTTTGTGAATGTGTGGTAATTCACCTGTTCGTCCCATTATATAGTAATCATTTGTGTTTGGTGTGTTATTGCAGAATTATGGGATAAATATTCTTCAGTGTTTGACAGTGTATGGGTGGCAACAGCATTCAAAGGCGCAACTGGCAGTTGTCAGCTGTTGCCAGTGATTCAGCACCATCTAAGCAATCATGAACACTGGCTTCGTGTCCTCAGCCGTGAAGTGAGCAAGTTCCAGCACTTCAGGGGTGTTGCACTCACTGGGTGGTCTCGGTAATTTTCTGTAGACCAACAATACTTATATTCTTGCCTTTCTCTGCTGTTGTGTATGTTGTAATGAATAATGAATTGGAAAGGATACTGAAAGAAGTGATTATATCATAATTTAAGATACTATCCTGGCATTTGCCTTTGCCTTTAGGGACCCAGGAAAACCATGAAAAATCTTAGTTAGTGTACCCAGACTCTAGGCTGAGATTTGAACCTATGACCTACTGAATATGAAGCAGAGTGCTTATGACTCTGCCATGGTGGTCAGAGCAAATGTAGTAGTATCTGATGGTCAGGCACTTAGATAGTGTTTGATTCTTCTAAGGCTCTCTGGTCTGTATTCGGTCCATGGCCTCCTTAATTCTCCTCTTCCATTCGGTCCTCTGTTAGGTCCGTCTGTCCGAGGTTTTGACTGAGGTTTTGAAACATCTTCCTTTTTACGGTGCAAGGTTGTTAGCCTTGCGACCAACCCCCAACCTGGAGGACCAGGGTACCTGTCTTAGTCTGACCTCTCCCCCTCGACCAATCTGGCTAGGGAGGCCTACTCAAGCCCCACCACCACGACAAAGTGCAGGTACCATTAAGTGGGGATTGTGTGATTCAGTAATGATTTAAAGCAACATGTCTTGGGTCCAAGTATGTTCAGTAAACAGGATTTTTAACACTTAGGATGTTCACCAGATGAATGTTCAATTTTCAGTATTTACGCCATTATCACTAAAATCGTAGAAGTCTGTTTCACATTTTTCATACTGAGATTTGAAATCAGCACAGACCAATGCAAGTAATACAACAAGCTTAATTTGTTTATGAAGATCTTGATATGTCACATTTTACAGCTTGGCCTCATAGCTTAACAGAAATCTGTAAATGAAATGTGTTGTACCTTCATAAGGTAACTCATATAAAACATATGTAGATGGAAGTGACATATGAGATACCTTGTCACAAATAGGCAAATGGCTAAAGAGATGTTAATGACACCAACATGATAAAGGAACAACTGACATATTGCATATGGTAAGAATACTCTTCTTTTATCAAAATGCAATATCTTCATACACCATGAAGCCAGTATTTGACCTTTTTTTATAGTTATGAAACATTGTCTCGCTCTGAGGGGCAAAAACACAAATTAAAAATATTTAAAACTGTATAATTTTTGGACTCGAGTATAGAATGGGCAATTCCTCATTTTGCCTATTTGTTGATGTATACAACATTACACCAGGGAATAAGATGTAAATACCATGGGCTCTGAAATGTGGGGAGTCAGAAGTCTTTTTTCATTTTCTGAGTGTGTTGTGAGAACTGATGGTATGCAAGTCATGGTCTGTTTTATAAACAAGTATGTAAAGTGAATTTAAGTGGTGATATGAAGTTTTGAAAAGATACATACATTTTACTTCAGAAAAGGAACTGTTCCTTTTGTATGTTCATAGGTATGACCATTATGCAACACTATGTGAGCTTCTGCCAGTTGCCATTCCCAGCTTAGCACTTTGTCTGAAGGTGTGGTTGGCTGGAGCTTACAGTGGAGATTTGCACATTTCAGTAGCAAAAGATTTGGGCTATATGGACACACCACTTGTCCTGAATCCCTATCCCAGGTAAGGCTCTGCTATTTACGTATTAAAAATAGACCCAAAACTGGGAGTGTAATTATTACAGGGATGTGGGTAGAAATGAAGTTGTTAATTGATATTTTAGTATATTCATACCTAAGGAGAAAAGAAGTCTAGGAAGACCCTGAAGACATGGCTTAAAAACTGTTAACAGGCCATGTGGTATGATGATTAGTTACATTTCTTTGTTTGTATTGCTTTCAGTCCAGTACCATTGGTGTTTTGTGTATAACACATTTCACAGAATTTAGTACTTCTCCTTATGTTAATAGGTTAGGTAAGTTATTGCCTGCACTGCCTTCAAAATCCTGTTTCCATTTCCCATTAGACCTGCTGTTATTCTTCACCTTGTAGGTTTATAAACTAATGTCATATTCGGTCACCTGTGTATACACATTCTCTGTATGTGGTCTTTGCATACTGCTATATGTAATAAACTCTATTATCTATTACTAGTTTCTCATGAACAGAATTTCAGTATTAATTTTTTGTGTCATGTACATTCAGCTAGAGGTGTTAGAAAATTCTAGATTCTGCTCTTCCTTTCTTCATCTTCATTGTTGGTCAGGTACGTTTACTACAAATAGTACTGACATAATACCTAAACTGTTGGTACATATTTGGAATAACAATGTGCATAAGTGGATTTATCTTTTGTAAACAAATTTCTGAAATCAGTGCATTATGAATTTAGTATATTTACTACAAGGAGAAGTATGCTGTGAGGAAACAACCAAACTGTTGTCATGGTTGTCATATAAATAAATTTCATAAAGTATTACCTAAACTTTATTTCTGTTATACATAACAGGACTATGTACAATTGTCTTTTAATTTTGTGACTAATGTAGGATAATTTCGCATCTTATTTCTTTAAGTAAATGATTGTTATTCAAAACTTCATTTATTCTGAATTTACTTTCAATTTAAATTTCTAGATACAAATTAGAGGTCTTATTCCTTTATTTTATGTTATTATTATAGGCCACAGCCTGTTCCCCAACAGCTCAGTTTTCCTGGCTGGAAAGTACGTGTTGGCGTTGAGTGGTTTTCCAATCTGCGCCTAAAGTACCGTAGCATCGTTGAGAGTGATCAGTGAGTATTGCATTTTCTTCAGTTTAAAATTATGCAGGTTTATGTGTAACTAAAATACAAAAAATAATTTTTCTCAAAAAACAATGGCATAGATAAGTAATAAATAACAATAATAGCATATCCAGTATATTAGTGCAGAAACAACATAAGTTGCAATGAAAAAGAAAATTATTGTGAAAGATTAAAAATACTAAAAGTTTAGTGAAACAAGACTGGAACTCCATGCTCTTTCTCTTTCATAGTAATATAATCAGATGTTCTTATCGCAATAACAAATCACTCAGAGTTTTTCCCCCCGTCTCTCTCCTGGAAAATTTGTGGTTCCTGACTTGTGTTGTCTTGGAAATCATTGATTCAATTATAAGCTCAACAGTTCACTGAACTTAACTACTGTTGTTTATTTTAGAGTTGAAACTTGGTTCAACCCTTGGCAGATTCAAAATGGATTTACCAATCCCATGCAGATTGAAAGTCTGATTCCTGCTTTCAATGAGTAAGTTTTACTGTTTCCTGAATTTATACAATTGGGTGTATTTGCTTGTATGCACAATACCATGAAATAAGATATGTTATTTATATATAATTTCCTAAATATAAAAAGTTTATGAGCATGATACATAGGTTCTCCACATTTAACACATATAAGTAATTGATTATTTTAGTTTCTTATAGATTAGGTGTAAAGTGTAAATTTGTTGGAATAAAAACTGTTTTAATTGGTAAAATGTGCCCAAGATATGTATGCAGTGTGTAGAAGTATAGAATTGGTTCCACCAGATTTAGACATTAGCATCCTAATAAAGAATGTACTGAGAAATTCTGCTGTGTTCATTCATATTCTTAATCCAAACTGAGATTATATTCAATCTCTGAAAATGTAATTGTGTTTTGGGTACTGTAATACAGCGTGCTATGTTATTTAATTAGGGTACTATCATTCCTGTAAGGTCCGAATCTTATTTGCTGTTTCAAACACTGTAATCTACATAGCAAACTATACAGAGTATGAATTCTCAGTCCTGAATGGTTTGACTTAATGAAGCTGTCATGTAACATAGACTTCTAAATCAGCTGTCTGTTATAATAGAATTGAATAGTGATTCAGACCTCTACTATTCTTGTTTCTAAAAACGGATTGAATTGACTAAAACATTTTTTAATTTTTATACTTTTAAACTTTACGTATTTCGCAGCCTGCTTTTTGAATTTGCATCATTGGAGGGTTACATGAGAGTTCATCTGGAAGATGTGCTACAAATACCAGCAATGGAGGAATGGATTGGTACATTGGTGGAGCCCTTGCGCATTCGCCTACGCCAGTTAAAGAAGGATGCAGAGGCTCAGATGCTGCTGGGAGCCCGTGTACGAGGCTATGACACCCTTCTCTGATTTGATTGTAGCTGCCACATCTGGCATCAGTCATCAACATCTGTGCTGGCGATGGTTTATATTACTTCAAATATAGCAATTCTGGTACAAAGCTATGAATGATATATGCTTATTACCATGTTCAAATACAATGGACTCTCCCCAGCTGGCACCCTCTTAACTGCAGTCTGACTTTAATTGCCATATTTTGTAATCTTCACATTTCAAACATGATTCAATAATTCTTCATAAACATTACATATTTAGTTCTGTTTCAGACTGCCACCAGTGTACACCATTTCACAGGACTTTTGATTGATGGTATTGAAATTTTTAATATTGTGCACTCTTGTTTTGCAAAATGGGCCAAAAAAAAGAGTAATGTTTGGTTATCTATAATTGATAAATTATTGTCATGCTAAGTAAATAACACTGTACTGAATTTTATTACCTTTCATTTATATATAATTCTTCCAATGAAGAATATAACTTTGGAATAACCAGCCTACAACTTGGTCGTGTTTGTGCCAGTTAAGTGGGAGTCCATTGTGCCATAAAGTTCTCCACTAACTAATCTAACTCCATGAAGCATTGTTCTTCTTGAGAAGCTAATAGTTGTTCATTTGGCCAAGGAATTCCCAACCTGATGTGGAACGCAGTGGTTCATTATTACGTATACAACAGCCTACCACTGGATTGAATCCTCAGCCATGTGAATCCAGTTTACATCCCCATATATTATTTCTTTAGGGTCCATTTTAATATTATCCATATGGGTCATAACAAAATGTTCATTTCTTCTGAACCATAGTATTATAACTATATGTTACAACTGATAATCCGTTCTGGCAGGTAAGTACAAGGGATAATATCTTTTATTAATAATATTTTTATAATAATTAAATGTATTTCTTAATTCTGCTTTAACCAGTTCCTTAAACTATATTTGTAGAGTTCCAAAGGAACCCTATTAGTTAGCCTGCCCATCCATCTTCTCCCTGATTGAACTGCAGACATGAATATTAGAGACACTAATTGGCCAATTTTTATACAACTTCCACTTTTAACTTCCTTTGAAGAGCAGTACCATATGACTACCATGTGCATTTGTAAGATGGGAGCAATGCTAATACCATAGACATTGGAGCTGAAATTTTGTGTGGTGATAGGGCTTTGAAAAGTAAACAAATTTTTATTTTTGGAAAAATTTGGAGATGCATAAACCATTTTGTTGTGAGGTTGGTAACAGGTTCCAAAATCATTAGCAGTGCAAGTGATTTTAAAACTAGCACTGCCTTATTCTTTGGAACTCTTAAATGCATTATGCTGATGAGAAGTAAGTTTAGCGCTTGTTTTATTTATAGGATTTGAGACTTTCGCTGTGAGTACAACCAATAAAATCTTCTCGGACAATCGGCTACGGTAACCAGTTGACGCAGCTGTTTGCCCAAGATTTTATTGATTGTTTTATTTACTTTGTCAGGTCAAGTATTGTATATGTTGAGGGTTTAGTACATACTTTACCTGGAGTTTAAATGGTGCTTATTTGGTTAACCTGTCAGTCCCAGAGGATGTAAATCGGTTTAAGTGACATGAAGGCAGAAATGATGAGTTTTAAATTCATAAAAAATGCTCACTTAGACGAAAGAAACTAATTGTTACGTCATCTGTTTACTTGGCATTGTGTTACATTACTGCCGTCAACAATCCACTTTCGTTATTGCAGAAAGAGCTGAGCTGTGAATCGCTTGTAGAAGAAGTGTGGCGTGGACTAGATAATTTTGTGCAGGTAAAAACGTTTTAGAATATCACAAGTACTTATCTTATATAAGAATTATTATATTAAATTTCATTACATTACAGAGACGTATTTACGTCAGATTCTCCGGAACCGTGGTTCCACTGTCAACTTTATTTTTAATACAATGTCAAATTAACAACAGGCAGTCACATCCGAAAGATAGCCAATTATTTTGAGTATCCACACAACGGTTGTAATATGTGTATACAGAATGCAAGGTACTTAACTATATGGAATTTGTTGGTGTCTTTGGGACGAAGGAAAATGGCAGGGGCGTTGTTGAGCCCAACAACAACAATGGAAGTCCTTTTCGGTGTTACGGCAAAGGTCGTAGCCGGTAGGGGCGGATACGGCTTATGTGGCACGATTGAAAGAAGGGGGTTGACATGTGCGGAATTAGTTGGGGTAAAATGAGGGAGGTTAAGGTGTGGGTTGGATACCGTTGAAGGTCTACTTAAGACTTTTGTTTTCGACAAATTTATTTCGGAGGATAAAGCGTATTAAATATTTTAAAATTGCCCATTGCAAAGAACGCACAATGGAACTGTATTCCGAGACAGAATACTCTTTCCTGACTCGCAAATGCTTTTGGATATCTGTGATTAATACCAACATTATAACAAATGGGCATCTGAGTCTTGATCGGTCCGACCAGCGAATTCTTAGCAGCTAGCAACATCCCTTGTCCCTTATTTAAGTTATGTTATTTGTGGTTCCTACGGGAGTTGTAATTATCCGCGATTAGAACCAATTATCAACCAGATGCGTAGTTATTGTGATGTTGGTATTAATAGCTGATACTCTTATACAGTCATTTAGTTTTATAGCGATATATTACGCATAGAGTTCGTACATGTCGATAGAAATAGTTATCGAAAATTCTTGATCATTACAATATGTCACGCTGAATGACAAAGTCTTATGGCAACGTAACATCACGGGAGTGACATGAATTTTTATCATGGAGTAATACATTAAGATAAATCTAGAAGGTAAGTATAATATATAAAATATTTGCATTGTAATACTGCAAGAGGACTTTAGGTTGAAAATACTACTTTGATTAAAATGAAATGTCAAATGTAACAAATCTTCAGGTGAAAATCAACAGGCGGCAAGAATGAACTTTGAAAATGCAGGACACTTGTCGCCCGTTTCATCAGTGCTGGGACTGGGTGGAGCATTTCAGAAGGGGTTGGTTTTTCTACTAAAATTAGCATGGAACTCCCGATTTCGCCTTCCAGTTCTCATTACAGTGGGATTTATGGTTCTTGATGTAAGAATGCAACTCGAGGTGAACGTGGACATAGAGGTTAGACATATACATATCCAAGATGATGATGATGGAGAAGAAGGAGAGGATGGTGATGAAGAAGATGATGAAGATGTCAGTAATGTCAGTGGTATCAGCCACATCAGTGGTGTTGAAAATGTAGTAGAAGAGGATTCTGAACTGGAAGAAAATATTGCCGTATGAACACACAGGTTAAATATTTTAATTGTTACTAAAATCTGATTACTTTTTGAAGTATTAGTGCATTGATAACTTACACTTTTAAAAAGACAGTGCCATTAATTGTTTTGGTTGGATGCAAGAATCAGAAACTATATAATGTATTATGTACTAAAATGTCTTACTCTCTAATGCCATTACCTTGATATTTTATTTTTATAAGAAGGTGTGTGTTAAATTCACTTAAATGCACTTCTGCTACATATATTTACATTGAGCCAAGTCTGAAGATTTTTAAATGGAAATCACATTTAAATTTTAAAAAAATATTTAAGATTATTGGAAACCACATAAAAAATGTATTAAGAACAGTAGGTCTAGATCTGAGTATTTGATGTCTTGAAGTTTATAAATAATTTTGTTGGTGCCAGAGTAAAGGAATGTAAGTTAAAAAGATTACAGCTGAAATATGATTGCTGCTTTAGTGCCTGTATCTCATGTAACCTGTAATTTAGCAATAATAGCACTTCGGCCCTAAGTCTGTGTCCAAATTGTATTATTGTATTTGTATATATGCTTTTATAACACAGTATTCCTGATTTGTGAGTGTGTTCTGAAAATTGTTTTTTGGTTTCAACAAAATTCCAAGACCACCATGCCTGATATGTTTGTCAGCTTTTTAAAATATATACTAACAAAATGTAATTCTATCCACATTTTTCAAATAAGGATTATAATGCAATGTGCCCATCATTCATGATAATTTCCATAAGACTCAAGAAAACTGTATATATATGTACATGTGTACACAACATTGCTTGAAAATGAATTATCACCATTGCAATGTACAAGCTTGTAATAGTAATAAAATAACAGGAATAATATTAACTGAAATACATACAATGTGCGTGTTCAATTTTCCTTGCTGTATATCTCAGAGTAGGTTGTTTCTTGTATGTGGTAAGGAGATATGTTTCACAATCACATTTACATAGACTATGTATACAGTTGTCTCCTGGAACATACAGACTGATTGGTTCACCGTATCTTGTGATGGAAATCATGCACCAAAAGTCACATCAACATGTGTCTGTGCAGATAATTTACTGTTGTCCACTTGATGTTGGTCATGGCATCAATGAAGTTAGTCCAGATGTTCTTCTCTTCTCTTTTGTCTCTTCTCTGTAGTTCTTGTTTTAACATGTGTGGGTGGCAGTATTGTCAGTGTTCTGAAGTTCTGGATGAGAAAGGTTAATTGATATAGTCTTTAGGTAGTGAACTTGGATATTGACAAGAGTGTCTTCAAATATACATTTGCCAGGTTCTGTTTCAGGTGGTTTCTGTCTAATGATTCCAAACTATCTGAATGCTGTGAGAATCAGGCTAATCTGTACTCGGAAGAAAGTCATGACTGTTTCCAAAGACAGTTGCTCAATCTTTTCAATATCTTACATGGCCTTGACCACTCCATTGCTCTGTCTTTGATATGAATATGAATGTCAGAATGACTTTACTACCTTTACTGCGTCTTTCTCATGGCGTGATTACTGTACATTGTTGACAGCAGTCACAGCATATGTTCCTACATCAACTATAAAGAGTATCTGTAACTAAATCCAGCTCCTGCTTGTGGACCTGCATGTATGATGTGCCAATAAGTAGTCATATTTAAAATGGGCCCCAAAATTAAAATTCTAGAAACTTTTTCAAAGACCATCTTCAAAAGTAAAATTTTCTTATAGAATTTGAGTATGTTTGTTGAAATGTATACTTTGTGATATGCACCACTGATTGATTTTGGTACTAACTCCATGGAACAGAGTTCTGAAGAAGCTGTAACTGATCCAGTCTAGAATGTTAATGGGAAACAAAGATGTATTATTGTGTTTGCATGAACATGCCACCAGGCTGTATCCTGAGGTGAAAGCAGTCCACACCCTCCCTCCCTATTTCCTTAAAATCGGTTTAATTTCAATACCTAAGTATTCTAAGTGGTAATTTCTGTCCAGGCTTTCACCCAAAACTTTTTATGCATTTCTCACTTCTCCAGTGTGTACATACATACATATTTTCTTACATTCCATGGATCCATAAGATAGTCAGATAACAATAGGATGTGGAAAAAGTCATAATGATAATACAATACATATTATAAAGTACAATTCATACTATTATATAAATTTCACATAATACAAAGGGTTCACCTAAAGTAATGATAAGTGCTACATTAACACCCATCTCATACTCAATGATATTAAAATACTAATAATAATGTGGTGAGTGCAAATTGATTGATTGGACTGAATAAGTAGTCGCTGACGTTCGTTAGTAGGAGCAACGAGAAATGAGAGACTTAGTAGCTAAGGTAGGTAATTTAATTCAAGAACATAAAATACCAGCAGAAATGTAATGACAAGGTACAAGGAATGCCACCACATTGTATAACCCCGAGCAGTTATCGTGGGCGAACAAGACTGCTATTAAGTATATGATTAAAAATTACATATTCAACTGCGGGTTCTCATAATAACATCTCATTATTTTAATTAATTTTATCATAGCTATAACGTACTATTTATTCCTGGTTTAATTAACGATGCTTTCAGTTGGTAATATATTACGTAGAACGGCTATTGAAAAATGGATTGGAAGAAATATAGAACTAAAGAAATTTAAATCCCTGTCGTGTTCGAATTTTGAGCAGTTCATTCATACATTTTCTTGAACACTCTTACTTATGATGTGCAGTTTCGCTAAGTGAAGTATCACTTGTACGCAAGTTGGCGGCAGTGCGTTATGTGCAGAGGAAATGGCTAGAGGACCAAAGGGTATAAAAGTACACCATGTTCCTTTAAATTACACAAATTAGGAAACGTAGGCTTGGCGTAAAATTTATGGTGCGTTGTCACTGTTGTTACTTCTAGGTTTTCAATTCGTAAATGATAACTTCTTATGTTCTTTCGTAAACAGAGTGAGAAAGCACCTCAATAGAACTGATAAAAATCTGTTCTGCTCTTCTCGAATTATGAAATGACTCAGTATAAAATTCCATTACACATCTTTATTTGGAACGCCGTAAGACTTGAAGAAAAAAGTATACAGGACACATAATTTGTGCTTCGGGATCCTTTACAGCTTTTGCTCGAAACATGTTTTTCTCCGATAAATATTTATCGATTTTAACCAAAATGTGAATGTGTAGGTAGATTTTAGTTTAGTTTAGTAATGGCGAAGCTAATATATGCTGTTTTTAAACTTTTCGTTGCAAACTCACCAACCAGTTAATCAAGAAAATTTGTTTTTGTTATTTTGAAACATTGGCAAATTTAGTGTTTTCTAATATTACAGTTGTGGAGGACTTCGAACCTTCATTTCAATTCAGATACTCAGATAGATATTGAAAGATGTCTGTCGTCTGGGATGTAGAGCCGTGTAGCCTGGTAGAAGTTTACCAACTTTTCAGAGGCCCTTGCTGTCTCATGAGAATCTCAATTCCTACTCCGAGAGATGTTTGTTCACTCAGGTAGGCTCATTGCATTAAATTTGTACTCTTGATCCTCTCTGACGGAGGTGATAAGGACACACGAGATCACGTAGCTAGTCTTTCATTCAAGTAAGCCGCAGGCGGTCCTGACTGGAGAGCTTCATTAAATGTTGCCATGGAAACACGATGAGTAGGAAGTGAAGCAACATTTCTTTATTTCCGTTCTTATTTCTTTATTTAAACCCAGTTACCTAGGGAGCCAACGATCTGGTACGGCTTAAGGCTGAAGCTAGGTACAGCAAAGCATGCGTCCTTACTGTAACAGTGGCACACCATCCATTTTAAGTTGATCGGTACTGAGTTAAAGAGTTGACAGTGGAACCACGGTTCCGGAAAATTTGACGTAAATACGTCTATACGGAAAGGAAGTTTATATATTGGCTTTATTCTAAATATTTCCTTTATACATGCTTTACAATTGAGTAAAGTTTGATTAAGACTTTGCTTATTTAACTTGAATTAGTTACGCTTAAGATGGGTCTGTGGTAGATGAATGTAATGTAAGGTAAGGTAACTATGTAGGTAACCATTGTTTGTTTATTTGTTGATAAACAGATGACGTTTCCAAGGTAACATAACAATGAAGTTACACTTATTCCTTTCACTTATTGCCGAATGACACTGACCCGAAAATATAGACGTATTTACGTCAAAAAATCATGTTGATATCTGTAGGTATTTAATTACTCTTTTTCAACTGCATTCTTAGAACTATAAATATAATATTTCTGTTAAATGTAATTGTCAAGCCTCATGCTTTGTGCTTCGGCAAACGCTGGAATGGAAAGTTAAATCATGTTACTAATTTTTCCTTTCACATCACCCCCTCGACTCGCTAGACGTGAAAATCACCGTCACTAATTCAAGGTTAAATACAATATAATATTGGGGGGGGGGGGATCTTACCGAATAGTAGGAATTTATTTACGAACTCTGTTTCTTCCAATTCTCGTTCTAGTTGGAAATACTACAATCACTATGTACAAAGAGGTGTTATACATAATTGTGATAAGAAATAAGTAATTTTGTGATTGTCATTACCAACGGAATAACACTTCTTATTCAACGGGTATATATAGAAGGTTGTTAAAATGAATGAGCAATTTTATTATTCATGTACAAGTTACTAAAAGAATTCAGATGGAAAGCAAATATGTAGTCTACTTTTGTCAAATGCTCGGATGTATTTAAGTCTGTATCTTCTATTGCACCAAACTACGCGACTGAGGGTTTCTCATTTTGCATAATAGTTGGGAGGAGGGGGGTTCTGGATTCGAATATCGATTCGGAGGTCCATATCCTGTTCAAATTCTTGGTGCTGTTCATAAGTCCCTCCATATTAAAGATAGGATAATGCCTTAAAATAGACAATCATCACTTCCTTCTACAATATTCCCAATTAATTGCCGGTTTTTAAATCACTGTCTTACTAAACATTGTTTTATAACTTAAGCAGTTGAGAAATCGATACATAAATGATATGAACGTTCTGGTGTTACAAAGTAGGCTATACCAGTATCTTTACCTTCCAGCATACAGACGGACAGACGAACAAACAAAAGGACTGGTCGATTGTATATTATATGTTATGTAAATACATCTTTTCGGCTGCAAAGGAGATTTGGCGTATAATGAGATGGGAAAATGACGAATGGTGAAGCGCCCATGACAACCGATATCCGGGCCGAGATTAGAACCGGATATTTTCTGAATACAATTCGGAAGCGTTGTCGCTACGTTAACCTGTTAAAAATTGGAAGAACTGACGTACGTGTAGAACGGATACAGGATCATTACTTTGGACAACGTGTTGCAATCAAGGCTACTGAAGACGCTTCCGTGATGTTTTATCAACGATGTTGATGCGCCACTGTTATTCTTGTGATATTTTCCATTCCCTGGAGTCACCAGCGGTTTATGCAGTGTTATTAAACGTACGTTTACGTGACGTCACGAAGAAGGAGGGATGGTGTATCTGCTCCAGTCTAGATCGTCACTTCAGTTCGTCTTCTTACCTGATTCAGTTCTGGAGTTGCGATTGGCTGCAAATACAGGTAGGCAGTGAACCTTCGCTGTGCTGAACTCTGTTATTTATAGTTTTTCCATGATTGTTTGGCGACTACGACAAATCACGTATTTTAGTATAAAAAAGATTATTATTATTTGGTATTATCATTGTTGATTGTGATATCTGTTGTCAGAGGATCGATTTAAGTGTGTAGTCTACATAAGCCTAATTCCAATACGCAAACCTCCACCAAAAATGCGTACTTATTAATTAACCTGTACACTGTTACTTCCTATCAATGTTAAATATAAGAACAGATGTGATGAATGGTGTTAACTGTTCCACGGGTGAGAACACATATGGACCGTATTCAAACAAACTCTGTAGACAAGCTCCTGTCTAGGCTAATAGAGAAATGATCTTAATTTAAACTTCGATTTATTCTAGCAAAAGTACGTTTTAAAATAAAGTTTATTGAAATAATGAAATTGCTAGTTTATTATGACAGTATTTTTAATATTATATTAGCATTGACTAGAGTATTATTATTTACTACCGTGGTATCGCATAATGATCGTTTTATGTTTTGAACTCTTACCAACCAAACAAACAGCGAATACATAATTCGCTTTATCACCGTAAGCCGTTCAAGTTCCTTTAGTAGGCAGACCGGAGGCGAAGGAACGAGGACACGACGGAAGGATTTTGTATTGAATCTATGGTGTATATGAAGTATAGGACGTGCTGCTTCTCAGGAGCATCAGTTGGTATGGGCGCGGCAGGGAAGCTGCTTGTTGTGACCCTGGTCGTAATGTCCAGCACTGCTGCAGAAGAGTCCCAAGACCATTCTTCTCACAAGAGACATGCTGTGAATTCTCTGAACAAGCTACTGGACTACATGCTCCAGCCTCGTAGTGTGGTCGGGGACATGATATTCGGAGTCGTTATGGCTAGAGGTAGTCCCAAGTATTTGAAAGTGTCGTTACACTTTGTAAGAAATACAGGATACACACATATTACACATTTTTTTCTGTAGGTCAGCTTGCAGTTTTGAGAAGACATATGATTCAGAGTCGTGGAGGCAAGACGAGGTTACAAGATTTATCCACAGTGTCGCTCCTGGAGCAGAAGTGTGAGCGAGTGTACAAGGAGTACGTGCCCATTAGAGTGCGGTCTGAGACTGATCATTATGACAGAAGTGAGTGAGCATGTCTGGCACCCTTTTTTGTGGTACAGCGTTTTCCCACATGTCTGCACCAAGATTTGTTTATAAATGTCTTATTTTGCCCAGTCCGTGTCGGTACAAGACGATTTTCCATTTTCGGGGCTTGTTCAGGTTACGAACCGTCTGTGGGCTGTTATGAACTTAGAGTTCCATCATGGGGGGTGGGATTTTTTAGCCATCTGAGGGTGTATTAGGACTGTTGTATGGAGGAGGGCGAAAATATGTTCGGTCATAGAAGGAAGAGGAAATATCCAATATTATGGAAATTACATGGCTCAATTTTTGTCACGTAACTGATAAATTGGAGATTTCAGGATTCTAGTGCGGTTTAATGCTAATGTGGATGTTTATTTAGCCTCATCCAACGGATAGAACAGATTTCTACTCTCTTGACCGAACATGAAGACAGAGCCAGTTACCGAAACGTAGTCAATTTTAGAATTCTGATTTTATAATTTTTAAATAACAGCTAAAATGGGTACACAGAAGCCATCGAACTAATCAAACACCCTCTTGATGGAACGCCAACACTCAGCGCGGCTTATCACCGACAGCCATACAGTTATTTGACGTTGTGATAACATTCTGTCTCGTGACATAATTCCCTCGGTTACAGTCATGGATAACATCGTTAGAGAAGAGCTGTGGGAAGTGGACTATCCGTTAACGTTGGGGAAATTGCGGAAGGTTCCTGAACGTAGCTTCGACAAGAGGGTACCTCATGAAAAACCATACAATTTCACCATCGGACAAAGACTGGCAATGTTATTAAGTGGTCGGCCAAACGAAATGCAGTCTGACCACTGCATAAGTCTACTGGTGTCCCCAAAGCTGTGTGGGACCAGCCCCACATGCTGGGACATCATGACGAGCAAAGACGAGGAAACTCATGGTTATTCCCTTACACACAGATTGCTGTACTTACAGATCGCTAGACAGGTGAGAGGACTAATGATAACAAGAGTACGTATGCACTCGGTCTCCAGTTGTCTTGATGATCATTAATTGCACGTACGGATTTCATTTTTGCAAAGCTGTCACATTGTAGCTGTTTATATTTTTTTGTTACAAATTGATAACAATACTTTGCAAGGAAAAATATTCCTAACAAAAATTACATGTGTTAATTGTAATTACATTCGTGCTTCACGCAGTTTTCCTATGATGAGTAAATGAGAAAGTTTGTTATACAGTATACGGTATCCTATATATATATATATATATATATAGGCCCTATTATGTGAATGTTAATAAAATATTTCACATAATGTGAAAAGAATCACAAGTTGACAGAAATGATTTAAAATACAAATATGGTTCAAGCTACGTCTATGTCATCTGACTAACTTATGGATCCATGGAATGTAATAAAGATGTATGTATGTATTGTGTTTTGTGAACTTTTCAGCATTTGCTTTATACATTTTCCCCATAAAACTGGTGTAAGTTTTTTGACATTAATATATTGCCTTTATAGCAATATGTAGCATTCGTTCATAACTTTATATTTTAATCACCAGTACTATAATAGTATTAGAATATTTATAATCACAATTATTTGATTCATTCTCGCGAGTACATCAAATATCCAACGTAATAAAGATTTACAAAATATTCATAATTATGGTTAAAATATAAGATTGTAAAATTTTTCTGGTATTTATTTCTGCATTTTATTGTCTTTCAGTTGGGTTGTGGCAACCGAGCTGAATTTGCTGACACAGACGCATCAATAAGGAATCTGTGTTCTGACATTTTAGTGGAGTTGTACCGTATTATCGAGTTGAAAGTACCCGTGGGATTCAGGGACCTGTTCCTTGAACAGAGTACGTAAAATACTCCCTTTTAGAAACGTAATAGCACAGAATGAGCCTAACACCTTGTTTCAACTTCTTGTATGTGTGTATAAAGTTTGGTAGTCAGATGTTTGCCTAAGCACCAGGCAAATAAGGCGTATAGGGAGCTATCATCTTGACGCTTACCGTCGTTAGAATCTTAAATCTAACAAATTAATTCTTTCCTAAAATATTCGAATTCTTGTTGTTGAGGAAATGATAATTCCCTGAACAAAGGTTTTCCCTCCAGTCTGCCGTTTTCGCTACGTACAACTTTAACGCTCAGTGTTCCCTTTCTGACAGTCGGTTTGTGCGGAATGGAAGGGTTCGCGGAGTTCCTGAACCCCGTCTACATGAACTGGATATTGCCGCTGCAGACCCCATCGGGCTGCTTTGCCGACAAAATTAGACACGGGTAAGTACAAGTATAGTCTCGTGGAAGAGAGAAATTCCCACTTGTTAGGTACATTTCGAAAAACTTCGTACACAATAGGCATGTAACGTATTAGTTTCATTCAAAAAGCGCCGAGAAGGTTTGCATCCCAATAACATGCTGGAAAAGAAAGAAAAGAGAAATTCCGAATTGTAAATAGAATAAATTTCGAATGTTTAATATAATCCCTTGCAAATTAAACAAGTGACATTTTTATTCAAGATGGCTGGATGCGTTGACCAAGTCTCCTTCCTCTTTCCGGCTAAAGCGAGAAGATGGTCTTCTACAAGAAGATGGTTGCACAATGCATATCACTGGATTGGCCACCTTTTTCCTAGCTCTCAACATCAGAGCAGCCACAGAGATTTGGAATACTAGCGTTCCTATCTCGCCTGTCTATAGAAAGTGAAATTATACACACATTTCCAGTCTATGTATTGCACTGTTCTCTAAAACATTTGAAAATTTTAGAAACGACGGAATTTTATCTAAAGATTATCAGGCATCAGAAAACAAAGCGCAGAGTATTAACTACATTGACTCAAAAATGGAAATCAGACAAAGCATGAATACCATTGCTGATAATACGTTTAATCCACTGTGGCCGTCAATGTTTATCCCTAAGAGGTCACAGACATAGTTGACCTCTGAATAATCCGAAATAACCGTAAGCTAATGAAGGCAATGTTCATCCTTTACTACGTTTTCGTATTAGAGTTTTCACAGAGGCACAGAATGAACTCAAAAGTGCTAAATAAAAATATAACAGGCTATGTCGCAATATTTTGAAATGAATTTTTGGATTCGTAGTGAAATTATGTTTCCCAGTAGCCATATTAGCCATGAAATAACGGATATATTTTCAGTGGAACAATTTAGTTTGGGCGTTAGATGTATTTACAATGTTAAAATTGTGATTAGGGAGAACTTTCTGCAATTTGAGTGATTTAGCGGAAGCTCTATAAGACTGCCTTGAGAGGTGTGGCATAAAAATGAAATATCTGCAAGGACATAACTACGCTTCTGCTACGAATGGAAAGTTTAACGGCAGGCCGATACAAAATACGTCATAATGAAAGCACCCACATGCAAGTCACGTCCTCTGTCTTCCCTGTGGTCTAAAGTGGCAGTAAAATTTTGTGCTATACCGGAACGCGGGCATATATTTAGGTATTCTTCCTTTGTGTCACTGAATTCGAAATCGTTGTGGCTAAAGTGGCCATTTTGGTTCGTTTATCTAAATTGAAAATAATCGAGATATATAGAGATATTTTCCTCGATCTAGAATTTTCTAAACGCGCTTATTTTCAGTGTGAAGTAGTGTACGTTGATTGTTGATACTGTTGTGTTGTCAGGTGTTTAAAAGGAAGACAATGACATTAGCAAGATATCAATACGAAAAGGTAAGGTTTCTACAGTCTTAGTATAAAAGCATCCTGCTGTGTGCTTTATTAAAATACGTTTTACATTTTACTTATTTATAGGTTAATGTAGGAAATTACATGGATGAAAACCAGTTCTACATGAACCAGTTATTGAAAGTGGCAGCCAGTTTGTCAAATATTACAATAAATGTTTATACCCAACCACAGGTCTAGTCAGGACTTTGGCCAGTCTTGGAAGTGGTTGCCAATGTTTTGGAGGTACCTATCTCCATTTCAGGATAGGGAAGGTAAGTCCAAGATGTTGGTAACCACCAACAAGACTGCAGAGTGTCAAAATGTAGAAGACTATAATCCACAATATAAAAAACATTTGAACATCAAAGCGAAAGGGACAACATCCAAACTGCTGGACAGGAGATGCCTTATACGTGGTGTACTTGCAGGTTCCTGCCAAACTTGCAGGGAATGTTCCTTGGGTAGTCAAAATTACCAAACATCCCCCAGATTATAGGTTATGAGAATGATTTAAAAAGAACATTCCCTAGTGGAATGCCAGTTTATTTACCAGAACTACTGAGATGGAAAAAATCATCGAAAATACACAACAATTGAGTGCGTTCTTTTTTTGTTTTGTTTTTTAACATGTATAAAATAATTTATTATTGGTCATTTAAAAATCAAATGCATTTCTTATTGCTGACTTGAAATCTGTAGTAAGATTTCTGTTGATCTGTTATTTATAGTGTCACAGGTTGTTTAACAATGCTCTAATGAAGATCATGTAATTAAAACATTAAGACAATTATATGAATAGAGGCAATTCAGTAAGAATGGGAAAGTAGTAGTTATGACAAATATTGAAGTACTCTCCCTTCTGTTTATTTTAATTAAAATATATCAAAACCATAATACAATAAAAATATATAATTTATTTTATCTGTACACAAAAATAGATTTTGCAGAATACATTCAAACATATATATATACACACACAAAATCGCAAGGTGAGATAGATAGATCTACATTTACAGTAAGTTGTCATGTTTATATTAAACTGTAACTTCTCTGCAAAAGTAGATGCTTAACATTTTAATTCACTGTGTTTCCATTATGTCAAACAAATGAAAATACACAATTAATATAAACAGACACTGACTAGTGAAATATTATCTTAAATGTAGTCTGTGAAAATAAATTGGTGGATTAATAATAGGTATTATTGCAAAAACTGAGACAGGTACTGCATTCATGTTGGGAATAGCTTATTAGGTCATGTACTGAACTGCCAGGTACTGCACTGGTTGGAAATACCTCTACTTTCTGATTTGTCAGTTGTAATATGTTGATGATAATGGGATTTATGGCATTATAATTATGAAATATTAATAACAACATTGAATTAACATTAAGTTCTAGAACTACAGTACATTCACTTTATGATGTTTCTTGAAGAAAAACCCAGTTTCTGTATTCAGGATCTTAGTATATTGCTAAGAGAAGTCAAACAAAAACCAAACTGCCCTTTTAACATAGACAAATCAAGTATAGAATGGGCAATAATTTGCATATCGGTCTTTGCTCATCCAGAAGCCATATTACAGAGTTGATATATTATTATTTTCATTATAGCATTTAAAACAACTTTAAATTAATTTTTAACAATGACTAGGTTTACTCTCTCAATTATCTCAGTGTCATATACTGACAGTTTATTAGAGAAATCTGACTACAGCAACCAAGTATTGAAGTATTTCTTGAGCAACCAGGACTATTCCATTGAAAGTATTGTGGCACATTACGCACATATTCTTCATGTGTAATAAAATCTCAACATACCTATTGTTGGAATTATAAACATAGAGCCCCTGTTGCTTTACACATGTTTGAAGACATTAGCTAAGAGTGTTAACCTCTACCAACAGTACATCGATGCTTCACATGCAGTAGCATATTATTAACTTGTTAAAACACATAGTTACAGTCCAACTGGCAGCCTTTTAGTTTGAGGTCTTAAAATCTCATATACCTGTATGATAAAAGTTAATAATCAAATGTGCCATTATTAGTGATGATAAATGTTATTAAATAGTTGTTGGACTTGGGATACTGTTTGTAGAATAAGTAACACATTCATTTTTTGGTAATTTCTCATGTATTGCCCCTGAATATTTTACTGACTGCCCATGTTATATCTTTTCGTTGTTATACTATTAGTTACCATTTTAGGGTCAACCATATACATAAGTTGTATGGCACGTTTCAAGTCTTCAGGAGTCAACACGTTGTTCTAGACAGCACCTTTTTGCTAGTATTGCAGACAGCTTTATTCCACACTATTGTATGTATATTGATTAACACCTCAGTGTTGGGGTTCCTCTGTGCGCTGATTTATCGGCGGTATGGTACCTTACCGTATGTCCCACGGTGAGACTCTTCTACCAGCAGTTGATAGTAACTCAGTACCACTAACCACAGGTAGACCACCAAAGCTGTTATCAAGGTAACAGTGAACATAATTAAAGTTGTGTTAATTGTATGTGTGATTTAAGCCTTAAACTTTATGATTTACTGGAGTAATAAGTTTCATTACAATACGTTACTTACAAAAAGAAAATATATAAAAGTCATAACTTGTTTAATGTCGCTTTATATCTGAAGTATAGACATTGTGCATCACATAAACATAATTGAAATATACGATTCTGAACCATTTTTAGCAGTCGGTTAGCTGTTATTAAAAATCAGAAAGCCAACTAGCTGTAAACGATGGAAAGTTCATGTTGTGCATCTTTTTCAGTGCTGCCTCCTCTGAGTAAAATTACCTTTACTCTTAGACTTTCCCTTTGCATATATAAATTGCTGATATACTTACCAACGCCAATAAGTCCAAACACAAGGACTAATGTTGCAAATGTATCATAGTTTGTATTGTAAAGATCTACTACTGTCCAGATGATTGAAATGAGTCCACCGATTGCAATCATGATAGACAGCATTATCCATGGCAGCATCAAGAACTTGTTGCGCTGTAACAAACACAAACTCTCAAATGTGCTGCGTACACATTTACAGAATGAGATTCAAATTCAACACAAAGTACTGATGATATTACTGTCAATTGGTTAGCAGAGCTTAGTTCAATATATTTTATGTTTTTCAGTATCCTGTCTAAAAGCTTACAAATTAAAATATACAAAATTGTAACTTATGCGTTGTTTTAATGAGTGTAAAACATGGTCCATCACCATACAGAGAGAACACAGATTGGGGTTGTTTGGGAAGAGGGCACCGAGGGGAATATTTCAACCTAAGAGTGAGGAAGGAACATAAGACTAGAAGGAAACAGCGTAATCAGTAGGATCATAATTTGAATTGAACAAAGTTTTCACATGCAATAAATAAGCCTTGTCAGGTGGTCATAAAAATCCAACATTTCAACAGCTGTCTCAGTGCTTATCATTAGCGACCTGATATCATACGTCTTATGATGATGTGAGACAGCTCTCAGAATGTCATTTTTACAGCCACCTGATGTGGCTTATTGCACATGAATACTTCATCGAATTTTGTCGCTGTGAAATCTGTATATAGATCCCACAAAATGTTAATAGAATGATCAAATAAAGGAGGATAAGATGGTTGAGGCATGCGGGTCGATTGGGAGAACTGAAAAATGCATACAGAATGTTAGTTTCATTTCTTGAAAGGAAGAGACTACTTGGAAGATACAGGTTTCGATGGAAGGATATAATTAAAGTAGATCTTAGATAAATAGGGCATATAGATGAACGTTGGATTTGTTTGGCTCTGGATATGTTCCTGAGGCTTTTTGGGAAGGACTTTGCTCCATGGAGTTATTAGTTTTCAGCATCAAATACAATTATGTGTGCTCATAGATGGCACTTTTGTTTACTCCATAGGACATGACGGGCATAATAGGGTGTGAACGTTAGATTAAAAAACTGAGTGGAACTTCTATAAGAACAAGTTTTCTTACCTTCACTGCTCCCCATATGAGCAGAATAGAAATGAGCACCGTCATTACCAGATTCAGCGCAATAATGATTTTCACTGAAACAATAATGTTATAAGTACAAACATAATACAGCACAACTGTGGATGGTGACTGCATTTATATGGCTGCCTGACAGGAGAAAAAGACTCGCTCTAAGGAAAAGAATAAAACAAATGCAAAGGAAACAATGGCAGACTTCTTCTGAATGTCAGTACATAGAGGGAAGAATGGACCACAGTAATTCTGGATTCAGTGCTGGAGAGAAGAATTTATGATGTCTTTCTGCCCTGAAGATAGAACCACTATGTTCCTCTGAAATGTTGGTACTCACCTACAAGTTTACAGATCCACGAACATGTACATTCAGCTTCAAATATCAGTGATAACAGGAACTTGCTGCGTAGCCCACAAGTTTCTAATGAGAGTATCCCATTACAGTGAACCAGTTCATGTTTCATGCTCAGTAATTGATAATTCTGCTTGTAAGGCACTTGACATCATGTGCCCATCATTCAAACTCATTCATAATGGAGAATGAATAACAGTAGGAAGAAAAAATGATGACAGCAACAATAATAATAATAATAACAACGACAACAACAGCAACGTTTAGTTGCTGGCAAAATTCCAAGGGAACATACTGGTAGAAATGCTGTAAATAGTTTCTTTTACTTTGTGTTTCTGAAATCATGTAAATTTGTAGCAAAAATGTAAGACACAATAAATGTAATACCATGACTTGACGACGATGGTGAAGAGGAGGATTAGACGAGCTTAATTCTAGCATAGCAAGGCTGCGTTATATTACATTGCCATTTAGATGGTTTAAAGATGGTACTTGGCTATCCAGAAATGCAAGACTTACCTACTTCTTGTGGCAATGTGTCAATGATGATTGTCTTCATTTTTATGTTCAACACAAGGATCAGAATCAGTGTTGGTATAGCAACTACCTGCAAGAATTCAAGATTAAGGACCTTTAAAACTGAATACAGATATTAAGAACAGTCATTGCTGATTAAAGATGATAAAGTGATATGACATTAATCAAATGAGAACTATCTTTATCAAATGTTTCAATTGAAAATTAAAAGAGACGAATAAAATGACAAGTTTAAAAAATGTTTTTGGATTCTCTGGGGCTCTTTGCCATGTCAGATTGAACATCTTTAGCATTTGCATATAATATCTGATAAACAAAGGGAGAGAAAGTAGAATGAATTAATGAATGCTCACGATGTGACATGAAGTGTTTCTTAATGGCAGTGTGAATGACAAGATCTGCTAATTGGTGTGCAAAGTCTGAGACTGTGTCATATGGGGTATAAAGTACTTTCGAGATGGCCAAGTCAAGGTTTTCTGTCACAGTGAGAGTCGTATTCTTCAGACGTACCACACCAAGGACTCCACTTATGATGGCTCCAGCTCTGAGCGAGCCACAACAGCAGCATTTGGTCAATATCGGCATTGTAGAGTTGATAACGCAGCAAGCAGCTCAGGATCTGTCTCAACACAGAGCAAAATCAGATATAGTACCAAGTAATTTGAAAGGAACAAAAAAATCTTGGAACATAGAATGGATACTCATTTTGGCAATAGTCTAACGTTGCTGTCAATTAAATTAAAGACAGTTGATGGAAGTTATGCTGTGTCCAAAAGGCAACAATATGTGAGATCAGTGCAATGCGTGTTATTGAAAGGAAATGGTTGAAAAATTGAGAATTGATTGAAAATATTTTAGTGAGTACCATCAGTTTTTCATTAAGTCCTGCTTCTTGACTCATCTCGTGGTGTGATCGTAACGAAAAGATACAAAAGGCGGCTATTAATTTAGTCATGTAACAACTCGAGAATCAATTAATAGATTTTAATTAAAGTTGATGTTGGGAAGTTTTAATGAAATTAGTCGACAAATTCTAATTTGGTAAAAATCAGTCAGCAGTAACGGACCTATGTGGGTGTCTGCACGCATCTCTAGAGTAACTCCGGATATTTTAATTAGAGCGAAGGCCTTTCGAACAAAAGAAAAAGATAACAATGATACACATTTTATTCCTAGTACAGTTTTCCCTCCAGAGTGATTTTCGAGATAATTAAAAAGGGGATATTTATGCTGTCGTTATCTCGAAATCATTGGTCTGATTTTTATCAGATTTTATAATGGCGGTTCTTACTAGCCGCCCCTGCATGAGCTTTGCCGTTTAGAAGACAGCATCAAATGGAATATAAATCTAGAGACAACAATAGAGCGAACACGCCAGAATTGTTACACTATGCGCACACTTATTTTGCTAGATTCCCATAGTGGAAACGGGGACGTAAAATGTGCATTTTCATTCTTCAGTCCAGTCTTTGTATAGATTTTAAAATGAAGGTTTTGTTAAACGTGTGGGTGACGCGAAGCTGCTCTTTGCAGGCTGTACCAAGCTGGCTTCTCTCCATACAGATACACGTCATGAGCTAAATTTGGCCACACCTCATTCGACCAAGTAACCCACTGATGCTGCTGGACCAAGGCCACTCTCAGTGGCAGGTGCACCCATCAAGAGTGCGTGGTCTGAAGATGCAACGTACAATCGCATTCACTGTTCAAAAAAAAAAAGGTTCTAGCTTATCGTCTTGCTGAGCTACGCTGTTTGAATTTCAGACATCCTCGGTTCCAGTGACATACTGTGTTCACACTGGTCGTACGAGACTAATTACGTCAGTTTAATATTGCGTCCAAAACAAGTTTTGCCTTGAGGGTACAGGATGCAGAATGATTTAGCAGCCAGCAAAATTAAACTAATGCAGTTATGACGCTTACATGCCGGAGTATCCAGTTCGTGGAATAAATAATGACCGCATCCTTGCAAATTCTTAACTCGTCGGCCGTATAGTTTCATCTATTTCTTACATAACATTTTATTTTATTTTATTCAGTGTTCTGTCTGACGACAGGTCCATATGAACAGGATCCTTCCATCCTTTTCTCGGACTGGGACCTGTTCATATACGTTCTTGGCAGATGATCCAGAAGTGGTTTGCCATTGCCTTCTTCTGTGTGTGAATGGAGTAATTGTTGGGATGCCACGGAGGAAAACTCCGTGTTGCCTAGACCACGGCCTTGCCCAACACAAGTTATAAATTCGGGCACCGCCGGGAATCGAACCCGAGACCCCCCAGGATTACAAGGCCAGCGTTCTAACCGCTAGACCACCGTGGCGGGGGACATAACATATAAAACAGTAATTGGTAATTTATTGAAGAATTTCAACAAAACAGTGTATCAATTATTGCCCCTGGCATGTTTTGTTTCACAGCCTTACCGTGCAACAGAAACCTCGTGTTGCGTTGTCACAATTATGTAACCTACGAGTTTAATTTTGCCCACTTCGTAAGAACCAAGTCATTTAGGTGACGCAGATGATCTAGCTAGAACATAGATTTCTCAGCCAGCGACCCTGCGTTCGTTTCCCTTTCATTTATTCTGTCACTTGTGATAAAGCTCTGATTGGGAAGGTTTTCTAGTTCTCTACGTCCTTTCCCATTTATTCCACCACCTCACATTGTTTATTCATAGCCATCAAAATTATCGGTGCTGTGATTTCAGTACCTCAAACACACAGCAGGTCTGACTGCGCAATTGTTTTGTTCACGAATAAAAAAGAAAGACTTCGCCCGTAAGAGTTAAAAACCAGTAAAGGGGTTACATTTGATTCCCTAATCTCGCCATCGACTTTCAGAATTTTTGTGCAAGACTGGCACTTGTACGCCTCAGTCCTTATTTTATGCACTCCGTTATTGTTTATTTTACGATCTTAAAAAATTATTAAGTTTTAATATCGCAGATATTTTTATACGGGTAACGCTGCGTTGTCTGCACCTACCTTGTCTTTTTACACTACTTCAGACGAACGGAGCTACCGTAATGACTGAACAAACACCGCCATATGTCAAGGTGACCGAGAGAAAAAATGAGAAGGTGTTGATGATGTCGGGCACTTCTGACAGAACTGAAGTGTATAAACAGAGACGTACGAAACGTACGCACAGTATGACGTTCCCTAACCAAGCGGTCCTTAAACGGAATTAATTTCAGCCTTGCACAACAGCTGAATAACGATGCCCGACATTTTAACATTTTGGTATTGTTTCGTGTATGTGACCCGGAAAACAAAGCGATAGAGTCCATTTCTCAACAGAAGTGGGTGGGTTAGCATTCCGGTAACAGTATTGACGATCAAATTGATGACATCACGAGAATTCCTGCACCCCGGCAGATGACGTCATTGAAGGCAACAAGAAACCGACACACGTTGCCTGATGGCCTACTTCGGCGTTCTACGTAGACAGAGGTTGCCATACATGGTCGTCGAAGGCCTCATGCATGCTGTGTTTTGATCTACGCCGCCGAACAGTTGATTTAAAATAATGTTCACAGTAACCGATGAATGAAGCACTCGATAGCCATACATTTTGACAAAATACGTACATGCCCTTTGACTTCATAAATCAAATGAGATGGGAAAATGATGTATGGTGGGTAGGCAAGGGTTTGAAAGGAGACGACCAAGACCACTGTCAGGGTATTTATTTGGAGAGATTTAAGATAACCACGAACAAACTCAGTTTCCCCCGTGGTAGAGATTCGAATCGTATACCTCGCGAAGGCTTGTCCAGATCTAAAAGGTGAACTGGCATGGTATCAATGATGGCAGTTTAACTTGGTATTATATTTTTGTATTACGAATACAAGATTAGGCGTACCAGATATGGGAGAAATATTTTGCGGAGACTGAAACTCATGTTGATCTCTGTGTCGTATCTGTGTGGTTCAATGCTCGTGACAGGGATAAATCTCAACCCCCCTCTTATCACCTCACTAAAGAGTTTCAGTAAAACGCATCATGATTAAAAACTAACTTGAAGATGGCCGAGTTCTGGGTTGTTGCGCCGTGTAGTCTGGTAGAAGTCTACCAACGCTTCAGACGTGCTTGCTGCCTCTATCATCAGGGCGACGATTTCTCGTCAGATTATACGACGCAACAACCCAGAAGACAGGCATCTACGTACTCTCCGCCGGAAGAACATGAAGTCTTGCAGAAACAGATTTGTTCTCTTCAAGACTCATTGAAGTACCAGAGGTCCAATATCACGTATAGAAATTTATATTCTGGTGGCCGTTTTACCTCCTAATTACAGTCTACGCAAGGTATAAGCAGGATGACCTCTGGAATTGCTGGTGAAGCTAGTCTTCTGAAGCTGAGAAACGGAGAAGTGTGGATTGTGACCGGAGCACATTGACGAAAATGCAATTAATCTACATCATTGTATCACTTTGGGCGGATTGGGAACAGCGAATCTGTATTTACACGAGGAACGGGAAGTATAAAAAACTCTACAATATCAAAACATTGTAATTATAAGGCTCACAAAAGAATAAAATCGATTTTACTTAACATGTGAAGGAAATGAAAATTTTAAAACGACGACGTGAGAATTTACAACTCTGGACACAATATTTCACGGCGTGGTGGTTAAATATATGCTTTCTATTCGGAATGCACTGCTTTCGAATCTCATTCTGTTAATAATTTTTGTTTCTTTTTTATTCGTGAATTTTGTTGGCTGATCGCGTGTGTACGGCCACTGGACCACAGACCTCCTGTTACCTCCATTGTCCTACAAACTAGGATGGCCGGTATTTGCATGATAATTTTGTTTTTATCATGATTTTAAATGTTTAATAATTGTATTTTTGAACTTATCAAGACTCTTTATCCGCTGTTGGTCCAAGATAAATACTGACATCGTACTTGAGAAACTTGTAACGTAATTGGAATAATCTTATGGGAAAGGAAGGGTTGTGGAAAAAGACTGGTAGCAGGAAGAAAGCACGGAATTAGGTACCCAAAGAGCGAAGCGTTCAAAGAATACTATTCACACGCCGGAAACAGTATTTTGAGGTCGGTACAGGCAGCAAGAGCACAATCCTCGAAAACAAGACTGATTCGGCGCATTCAGATTTCCGTAATATTTAACTCCTATCGTTTGTCGTTTCGAGAAAATCTAAAATTTGCGATATTAAAACGGAATCGTCTATTTTGGGACTCTGTTCGGAAATTTAAGTTTTTGAGAATTCAAAAGGAAGTTAACACTTAAGAGCTGTCAGCAGCTTGTTTATTGTCTCACCTGTGTTGAGTTCTTCGCTCCTTCCCAATGCTGCCTGACGCAAAGCTACGCGGGGACTGACCACACAAACGGGATTCCGACGGACTGTAGGCCGACCTTCCCTCCCGCGATCACCGGGCGGCTTCGAACTGTGAGGTTGGCAGCACCAATGTTCGTGCCGCGCCAATTTAAAAATTCCCTGTCTTGTGGAACCTGAAGATACATTACCACCAGTTTGTTCTTTAGCTAGCTTAACTCAGGTAGAATGCATTTATTTATATCGCAGTACCATTACGGCGATCCGTTGGTACGTAAGTGCATCTATGTTAATGTTATACCCATACCTACGCTTAAGGCGTACAAGTGGATTTTCTTCCCTTAATATTTTCCGTAGAACTTTATAAGCATTTCTCTTCGCCCTCATGTGCGCCCACCTCGTCTTCGCTGTATGATGCATCTCCTCAGTGCCCTGTTTTCAGACTCCGCTTAGTCCATGTTCTTACGTTTCACACGTATAATAATTTAGACAGCGTCTTTAGATACTGTGTTAGCTAAAGGTTATGATCTCTTGCACAGCCGGATACCTGTCAGTAGGACAAATGTGTCTGTTAATACCCGGGTGTGTTTTTGTTTGCGATGTGGGAATCCATCTTGATAAAGAAAGCCGAATCTTGCCCCGACGGTGACGGCGGTGGGTCTCAGGAACGCGCCAGTCTGCCACTCCATAGCAGCATCGCATGCAGCCAATCGTGAGTGAGTGGTCTTTCTTCTTTCAGCAAACAATATCACTGCAACACTGTATCACAGGCAAACATTTGCCAGATACATTCATAATTATCTGAAAAAGAGGATGCTTTAATATCATCATCAACTTCGCTTTAGAATAAACCACCAGGAACGCCCAGGAAAAACAGGGATTGGAATCGAATAGGACGCATCAGGTTCTGGTCTGATTATGTTCATTTACTGGGTGAAAACGGTAAAGTAAAGATGCTAGTAATGAAGTTGATCTTGAAGTAAATGCAGAGGAATGTAAGTAGGATATGTTGATGTGTCTTTGCCAGCCGACAAGATATAACCACTGTATAGAGGTAGACAATAAATCTTTTGAAAATGTGGCAATGTTTAATTATTTGGGAACGGCTGTAAAAATCAAAATTTCATTGTGGGTTCTTGTGACTGAAATGAACCTTCTTGTTCTATAAAAAGGCGGGCACTTTCTTGAGTGAGTATAACAACTATCAGTTTTTAATGAATGACTCTTCTCGATGTATATTCTGTTCTTCTTGCTTTTAATCATGCTTCATCAACATCGTCGAATGACGGGTGGCTCTGTACAAAGACGATGAGTTAGGAAATTTCGAAATTATATTTTGTACATTTTTTGTCGCCCTCACATCTTCATAACCGTAGTTATCAGAGTGATTATACTTATGTCACGTTGAGGTCAATGTTAGGCTAAGGTCATGGCAAAGTCAGGGCAAAATCACAAAGATAGTTTTTCTGATACAAGCTTTTAAAATTCTCAAGTTCGTATATTTTCACGGTTATTTCTGACAAACCGTAAATATCTGGTTGACCATACTCATGCACAGATGCGAACACATATAGGTCAAGGTCATATGGAAG
>NW_019060430.1:7940-25160 GCF_000696155.1 Zootermopsis nevadensis
TGGAATAGGAATATTACGCGAAACAACAAATGTCATCAAAAACATTCTTACCTATGGATGTGATGTTAGCAGAAAGAAACAAGAAAATATTCCTAGCAGCAGAGATGGATTGCTAGAGGCGCTCTGCTAGAATATCCAAAATGGATCACGTTCGTAATACTTTAATACGCGAACAAATGGAAATAACCAACACCGATCGATTACATCCGCACAAAACAATTAATGTGGTTTGGCCACGTCCAGAGGATGGATACTCATAGGACACCCCATAAGGTAATGCATTGGGTGCACCCGGGCAAAAGATGAAGGGAGGACCTCGGAAGAGTTGGATGGAAGGGATAAACGAATCCATGGGAAGTTGGACAATGGCTTGAGAAAGAAGAATGGACACGGGGAATCGGGGGACGTTTTAAACCGATGTGTGTGTATATATAGAGTCATTCAAAAGGTCAGGGCCAAACTGAATGAGGGTATAGAGGGACTCAGACAGAACAACTTTCGAATAGGAATCCATGTCCTCCGAAGTTATCCTGAGTCAGTTGAGGCCACTGAAAGTAGGGAAGGCTGATAACAAACCGCTGAAATAGTCTGGTTTGTAAGATTGCTAAGGTAATCCTTATGTATTTATTATTTTATTTAGTGTTCTGTCTGACGACAGGTCCATATGAACAGGATCCTTCCATCCTTTTCTCGGACTGGGACCTGTTCATATACGTTCTTGGCAGATGATCCAGAAGTGGTTTGCCATTGCCTTCTTCTGTGTGTGAATGGGATGCCACGGAGAAACCGGGGAAGCCCCCGGAGGAAAACTCCGTGTTGCCTAGACCACGGCCTTGCCCAACACAAGTTACAAATTCGGGCACCGCCGGGAATCGAACCCGAGACTCCAGGATTACAAGGCCAGCGTTCTAACCGCTAGACCACACATTAATAAAAAACAAAAGTAAACTAGTAGGAGAATAGCAAAGTACGATTATTTCAGCTGTTTGTTATCAGACGTCCCTACCTTCAATGGCCTCGACTGACTCAGGATAACTTCGGAGGACGTGGATTCCTATTCGAAAGTTGTTCTCTCTGAGTCCCTCTATACGCTCCTTCAGTTTGGCCCTAATCTTTTGAATCACCCTGTATATGTCACTCTTTACATATATTAACACAACTTTTAAAAAATACACGTTTTAGGCCATGCTGTTACTTTCACTCTGGACAAAAAAAAGCCTTAGAACAGTTTAAACACCTGAAATAAATTTTGCAAAGTTTTACATCATTGTTGTTCCATCTAAATGCGACTTACGCACCATACAGTGGGGGTTTAAAGCACAAACAGCGATGAAGTTATGTCTAATAGCTACACCAAATTTTACCACAATCTGTCAAATAGTTAAGAAGATACAAACCGACGGCATTAATCGAACAGCTGGATTATTCCAATTTTTTTTTAAAAAAATACTAATTTTCAGCTTGATTTAAGGAAAAATTAAAACACATTAATATGGTTTCGATGCCACTTCCTGCTGTATATGAGTCAATACTTCAGAGAATTTGCACATGCGTCCTTCTTTCATTACACTTCAGGTTTAGTTGCTTCAGTAAGAGACGAGACTTTACAAATGCACTCATTTCTCGCCACCCCAACAGTTTACTTCACAAATAATCATATTTAAGACAGCACACAGTTTACTTTCGGAAACTCTTTTAGTACCCATGTTTACTGGACACCGAGACACAAACAACAGACTGAATCAGGGGTGAGTAAACTTGCAACAAACCGCCAGTGAATTTTTGCGTTCGTCAATAGTTTCCTTAAAATTAAAAAATATATATATGTAAAGAAAAGGTAGCTACAGTGTCCTTAATGTCTCCCTGCTCATTCTGTTCCGGAACCCCTGAACCAGCGTTCTGACTTTACTCTGATCGATAGAAAAGTTTTGTCATCTTGTAGCCACATTTACAGATCACTCTTAAAGAACTGAATATATTCGACTTGGTATTTTGTATTCTATGGATGCGAAGAATTAATCAAGAATGTCTTAAAACATTATATAGTGCGAGTAGGTGCCGTTGTAAAAATGTTATTGTGCATATTTCACATGCCAAGTTAGAATGATATATCAGTCAGGCCTACCAACGTCTCACTAACTTACTATTATTTTGTTAAATTTTCCTAAAAACGTCTTATCAATAAACGGAACTCTACCTACAAGGCATCTTGTTAAGCTAACAGTCGTTCCTCGCCTTACAAGGAACTTAACACCGGGTGTACACCAAAGTAACTGGAAAGTACATTTTAGTTTCAAGTACTTACATTTTCCTGTGGAAAACCAGTTCCTTCTTGAATTCGTGCACGTGGAGGATATATGTCGCCTGCCAGTTGTTCCGTAGTTTTGTGTAGAAAAATATCTTAATTTACAAGCTTTCTCTCACAATACGCCATGTTGATCCAGTGGTTATCTGGAGGGGGGTTTGAGAAAAAGAGGGTGGAACTGAATTCACCCTCTTTACGCCTCGTTTCCTTCACGTCCTGAGCAATCATGCACCACACAAGGTCACTTTTATCTCACCTGTAATAATTGTGGCTGTATTTGTCCTACAAGCAAGGTTCCTGTTCAATCAACTGATCGGATAGCCTACAGTATTTATTTATCCACAATACTTATTGTCTATGATCCGTATCACACTCCGAAGGGAACTGAACTCACAGGAAAGTGACGTGCCGAGATGCTTCTCAGTTGAGGTTCCAACTTTCCCCAAAGTTGCGCTGTAGTTGCTGTCCGGTTTCCCAGGTGACACTGCGCCATATGACAGCACGTGTTAGGTGTCTTTGCATTGGAGTGGAAGAATTGTAGTTGAGACCAAGTTGCGTTGGTTTTCTCACGGCCTGAAAGTTCATTATCGTGTTCACAAAATCCCGCGACTAGACCTCATTCTGAATCAAAGGAAACAAATCCACACTCCACTTTTTAAGGTCCATTTTAATATTATACTACAATCTACGACTGTCTTCAAGAATACCAAAGTCACAGGCCCTAATGTAGTTCCCATCAGACAAGTTCGCACAATCGCCATGTTGGTATCGTCAATGCAAGTTATCTTCAGTGTCATGAAGTTTACGTCGAGAATCCATCAATTAATGCCTATAATATTAACATTCCTAGTTCAATCAGGGAACAAACATACAAATGGACAGAAAGACACATGAAGAGTTGACATGGAAGTTACGATAAAACTTACGGAGAGTCAGAATTTTTCAGAGTTCAAACGTGAAACAGACTTTCTGTAGAACACGAGTTTAATATAATGCGTCCTTCATTGGTCTTGGTCCGCCTTTTAATTGTCTGTTGTTGGCATCAAAATTACTCGGACATGTATGTGTTTGCTTCCCCCATCATCAAGAATCATAGCCCTGATGATAGAAGCAGAAAGCACCTCTGTAACGTAGGCAAACTTCTACCACAATACACGGTCCAACAACTCAGAATATCTTCTTACTCGCCATTGTCATAACCTCAAATCTTACTTCACATACGCTAAACAAACCAGTTTCTAAACGTTGCATTGCAAAGGATGAAATTTGGTCACCAAATCTGAATCGAACAAATCTTCTGAGAAAACTAAGTGTGCATAGGGACGGAGTATTAAAATGAATCTTTGGTAAAGAAGTGTCTGAATGTGTGGAAAATAGTGAAATTGTAAAACGTCGATGTTGATAAACTAAATCAATATCTATAATGTAAGATATATTAAGTGATGTTTATTACAAAATGGCAGGGGGTCGTCTATTGTCCCAAAGTACAATGTGAGGGGGAGATATAATAGAGCCTTACAGATGTCTTATCGTGGACAATACGAATCTTTGCTTAGCAACTGCACAGCTCAGAAAAAGCAAATGAAGAGCGACACAGCGTTCCGTTAATAATGGGAATGTCTTCCCCTGTGAAGAGATACATGTCAGGACAGCCAACATTAAAACGTTGAAAGCCCTATGCGGTTTAATTACCAACTTGTCTTCCGTGCTGATCTGAATTCCGATCGGCCATACCACTGAACGAATTAACGACGTACACTGCTGGTCGCCATTTTCCAAAGAGATCTTTAGAAATATTGGCTGCTGGACACTGCAACTCTCATTCTTTATTTGGACGAAATTAGTAGACGACAACGAACGCATTACTGCAGAATTATAACCAAAGTATTTTAATTAAATTTAGTATAGCCCGAGTAACTTCTAAGTTACAGAATAAATTAAATTTTGGTCTACATATTTTCAACATACACCATATTGTACCGTAAATAAAGCTCAAACCATAAAATAATTTTATTTTGAAAATTTGTTAACCGTACCAAAATTTAGTTACGTAGAATATTTAACAATATGGTTCCATGTATTTAATTGGAATTACTTTTCAACATGGTGATTATTTTGAAAAGTGCAAATAATAATAATTCGTGACGATGCAATGTGTTCGGTAAACAGATTGGTTTGCAGCAATGCATCAGATATGAAATAAAATCTATTATCTACAAAAATGTTCAAATTCAATGACGTATTCAGGCATCGTAAATAATTTTTTCCTTCAATTTCATCAGCCTACACATTTCAACTGTTAAAACACCCGTTTTTCATATTTCCTGTTCTTTCTCTGTATTCGTCATGCATTGGATTTCGCAAACTTTTTTGCCAAACAGCGACACTACTCCCACACGACTTAATTTCATTAACGTACATCTTACACCGTACTCGGGACGAAACCGTTCGTTCCACGTCCGTTACAAGTAAAAGTCAAGAGGATTGGAAGGGATGGGAGGGGTGACAGGTAAGGAAATTTATCGACGTTTCAGAGGTTCTTGTTGCCTCCATTATCAGGGCGAAGCATCATTTTAATATATTTTAATATATTTTAAATATTTTAAATATTAAATGTTAATTATAGTAATAATATTTTAAAAATTAAATGTTAATTATAGTAATAATATTTTAATATTTAATAAAATATTTTATTGTGATTAAACGGTTAAAATAAACAATTATAATCATCACAATATGACGCAACAATATCATCTCAGGGCGAAGCATATCTTAAACGTCTGTAAACTTCTGCTAGTATGATTTGAGGTTTTCAAGGCGGTGTGTCTGAAGATTTCTGTCTGCTGGGTTGTTGCGACCTGTAGTCTGGTAGAAGTTTACCGACGATGGTATCACCCTGGTGATGGAGAAAGCAAAGACCTACATTCCACAAGACAATCATCTTCGAAACACATACAGTCAATACTACAATCATTATTTCCCCGCATAAGTACTTTTTAGATCGCTGTCTCAGTTTTCGTAAAGGAAATGTATTTGGAATAGGTAGTATATGCATTTTCCTTCTACCCGCAAGCTAATGACTTAGACGAAACGAACTAAACTATAATGGGTTCTGTACGTGTTTTATTACAATACTGTAGCGGATCCTTCCATATAATTATTATCAAAAAGCTTCCTTCAGCGTCTACAGAACATGGATTTTCTAACGCTGAAAACCGATCCGTTGTTGTTATGCATTTCCTTGTTTTATATTTCATTATTAAGAAAAAAATGTTTGCCATTTCTCCTCTTCGTTTATAAATAACGTTAGAATGAAAATTTTATTTCAGAGTGTATTCTATTTAATTTTACAGTCCGCCGTAAAATATTTGGCATTACATATATTTTGATTGTCTTCAAAATTTTGATCGGAAATCCGACAGGGAAAAGACATCTTACGAGAAGTAATTGTAAAGATTATATCAAAATGAATGTTACGTAAATTACAGCAGAGGTGCTTAACCTCTGTGTCAGGACACAAAATGAGGTAACCATATTAATTTTAGTGTGTCGCCAATTCTTAGTACAATTTGATATTAGTTGATATCTTGGTTTGACAAATCCCGAAAGTAGATGAGGAAATCTCAGGCTTGTGGCCGAACATACTGACGAAGTAAGACTATACAGGGTGAGTCAAAAGTATGTTTACAAACTTCGTGTGTGTGTGTTCCAGGATCAAAAATTAGAAAAAATGTTCCTATGAACATGGGGTCGCGAATGTTTCATTTTAGAAATAATAGCCAAAAATAAGTTTTAATGAATGACTTGACGTTAAAGTAAATCCATCTTCTAGCAAAGATTTTCAATAAATGTTTGGGCAGGAATTGCAGGCGACATGCTTATTGGTCCACACATGCTTCCATTGCGTCTAAGAGGACCTTCATACCGGTGATTCTTAAGAAGAAACTTGCCACGTCTCCTTGAAGATGTACCACTGAATACAAGAAGAATAATGTGGTTTATGCATGACGGAGCCCCAGCACACTTCTCCCATCGCGTCAGGGATCATCTCAATGAACAGTACCCTCAGCCATGGATTGGGCGTGGTGGCCCAGTAGCATGGCCACCGAGGTCACCGGACCTGACTCCATTGGACCTTTATCTGTGGGGTCACTTGAAGTCCGTCGTTTATGCAACACCCATAAACAATGAAGTCGACCTATGGGGACGTGTGCAGAAAGCATGCCAGATGATTCGAGGAAACCCTGGAGTGTGCAAACGAATTCGTCAGTCTTAGATACGTCGTGCTCGAGCATGTGTGGAGAATGGAGGAACAACATTTGAGCATCTGTTATAAAGGACCATCCCTGTCCTTATACTTGGATATAAAGACATACATTGAAAATTATTTTTGGCTATTATTTGGAAAATGAAACATTTGCGACCCCACATTCATAGGAATTTTTTTCTTATTTTTGATCCTGGAACACGCACACGAAGTTTGTAAACATGTTTCTGACTCACCCTGTATACTGCACTGTCCGTGTTATTCTTCCTGGCATTTCTTTTGTGGGTGCGGCGTCGGATTGGGCCAGTTCATTTTCCGACAATGCTTCAGAAAGGGGTGTTTGCATTACTTGGGTTACAGTTGTGGACACGAGAGGTTGTAATGCTGACGCTGCCGAGTTGTGATACTAACGTACAGACAAACATTCTGTAGCTTCTAAGATGCCTCCTATTCAAATTCTTTAAATATTATGGTGCAGTGAAAATGTCTCTTTTTGCTACACTACAGTGCTATAAAAATCCAGAGTTGTTTTCTGAGTATCTCGAGAACTGGGAGTGTACAGCAGATGTTTTTCATTACAATATTAGTTGCGGAACAGCATCCTGTAGTGAAATATGTTGCCTCTAAGAAATTTCCCCCACTACTTTCCCCTACATTCCCCAATCACGCCGGCCAGAGGCCAGGAAGAATAACGTGGACTGTAGTTGGTGAGAATCTGTGGTGTCTACGGCTCTATCTTGCCGGGTAGACGAAAAACAAACGCGTATACTACGTAAACCAAAAACATTACTGACGTAGGAATTTAGCGAGATACAAAATACTGCCGCTGAGAAATAATGTGCATGGTATGGGCAGTTTTTCCTTCTTTTCTGCTATCTCTCCCACCCCTACGACTCAATTGAGTTTCACCTCTAACGGATCTCGAGCGCACAAATTCGCCCCGATTACAGCAAGTCGAGTCACGAAAGCGAACAGAGAAGAAAGGATGGTACAGGGAGACAATGAATATATTTATTATCATTATTATCATAATTATTAATTAAATAATGAATAAATGGACTTAATTATTATTATTATTAAAACAAAAAGTGTCTTAATTAATTTGTTTCGTCTTGTTTAATTCTGATTATTTTTTGTGTATTTTATTGATGTATAATTCTGTTAGTGTTTGCCTGTTACAGGATCGTTACCTTTGGCACACACTCTAATAAAGGAAATGAATTTGTTTTAGTAATTAGCACGCGTATTCATTTCATAATAAATTACCTACTTATTTATAGGTATATTTAAAATCCAATCTTTAGGTGTCAAAACCGTTTTATAGTTAGTGGTTAAAAATGTTAAGAGATACTGAAGTAGATTATAAAGGTGTGGAGTGGATTAAATTGGCTGTTTTGAGCACAATGCTGACTCTTAACCTTGTAAAACCCAAAGTTAAATGTAAGTACCACACGCTTAGACAATTAGTAACGGTGAACAGAGCCATTAATTTCTTAAACAGCATTCAAAAGTTGATCTTTATAGTGGGAGGAATATCAGCTGATCAATACTAATTCTACTTCATGTATGGAGTTCGTATCGCAAAGGACAAAATAGCTCTTTTCCTTACAGTTTTTTTTAAAAAATGTGTTGTGGTTTGTGAACAAGACAGTGACTGATGTCCCAGTGTATTTACAGAAACTGCACAGACTGTCTGCATGCAATGTTATGTTATGATACTAACACGTACAAAATGCAAGTAACGACTACAGATCTCTATTATTCTACTTTTCCTTATTTCAAATAAGTTATTCACTACAGCGCCAAATTTCATAACCACGTGTTTTGCGAACTACTTTGTATCACCTGCAGACTCTGTTTTAATGTAATATTCCTTACCTATTATCCACAGTTTCCCCTAGACGTTACAAACTGCCGCCATTTTGTCTTCCACTTCTATTAGCCCTAAAAATTGCAAGACCTACTAAATTAATAGAATGTGTAAAGAGAGAAAGAAGATGTTAAAGAGAGAATGGCAGATGACGTTGATTCACGTGGCGGCATGAAGCTAATTATCGTCTGAAATGCATAGCTCCATTTCGAGCTGGCAACTATAAATGCCTATGAGTGGAGCACTCCAACCAATAAGGAGCAAAGTCCTTGAATCTGAGAGTCACGTGGCGAATCCAGTTTAGGGAATACATGAATCCCTAAATGCAGAAAGGGTATAACTCAAATTATTTTTCTCTGAAAATTATTTTTAAATGTAGAAACAATGAAATTGTGTCTTGGCCCATCTGTGAGAAATCCAAATATGATGATGATAAATAATATTGAAATTATTATTACTAACAAAATAAATTTAATTTAATTAAAGAAGAATCAACACAAAAACTTAATTTTTTCTACAATTTCTATTTCTATGTTTTGAAGTATTCTATGTTTGTATTTATATTTTAAAAAATAAATTCCCATGATGTATCAGTGAGATTTCCTTTGTTCTTCACCCATTAACCCTGTTGAAACACCGTTAATTGCTTAAAGGGCATAAATCCAACAAATATTGACCCCATGTGGAGCTTAAACTATAGCATCAAAAAATCTTAAATTTCTCATAAAGGTGTAAGTTGATTGCAACTAACTCTATTCCAAAGTTCAAGTCTCTGTCTTTAGTTGTACTGATCACAGACAGTTTTTTTTTATATTTCGTGAAACGTTTTGAATTTTGGAGTTATACCCTTTCTGCATTTAGGGATTCATTTACTTTCGAATCGCGTACTCTGTCAATTTAAATCCTTCACTGGCTGTGAGATTGATTTATTTCAGGTAAACAAAAGTAATCAACAACAAACACTAAATTCTCCTGTCATAAATTCCGTTGTTGGCGGAGCTAATAGGCAATAAGTATGCCTGAGTTCATAAATAAATTTCTTTGTATAGAGTTAATTAAATGTGATGTTGAATAATGACTGCAATCAATTAATATACCGTTACACGGATCTACAAAGCAATAAGAAAAATGGAATTAGCAGGAATAACAACCTCAGACCCTTTTGTGAGAAACCGAGGCTACACTGGAATAAAGATTTGGAAGCTGATACAGGCGTAAATTTGATTAATCTTCAAAACGTTGTAGATATTAATTCATTTCTATCTCATGCTAGGCCACGAACTTTTTTAACATAAGTCACTTTATTACGAATGTACAGTGAGTTCACTCATAAAATCTGACGCAACTGTCACTTCCCGACTTCCGACCGGAAGTGCATGACTCACCGTCAAATTCTATAAAGTTTTCCCGATACGAGTCTAGTATCGTTCCATAAAAACAAATACATCACCTGTCATCTGAGTTGTAACGCCGTGTAGTTTGAGCGATGATTATCCTGACAACAGAGGCAGCAAGGACTTCTGTAACCTCGGTAAACCAAGGCACAACAACCCATAAAACAGCCTCAGTTGAAGCCGGAACCCGAGTAGTGCCAGTTACGTTTAACTTTAGTAGTGAACGGTCTGTATAATTGTATCGGGACTCTGTCAGACTTAAGCTGCCACTTGTTCTGAACATCCTGTAGCCCTTTCAGACAGAAGGAACTTCTTGTTTAATGGCGAAAGCACTAAAGGCCACTTTCAATTGTTAAACACTAGGAGAAATAATACGATTGACCACCCCCACTTCGTCGCTATGGTTACAGCGCGTAAGATTTATTGTTCATGTTATAGAGGTTTTAAAACAAGGCGTTACTTGAGTTGTTTACATACTAAAAAGATGGCGAATTTTATATTTATTTTATTTAGTATTCTGTCTGACGACAGGTCCATATGAACAGGATCCTTCCATCCTTTTCTCGGACTGGGACCTGTTCATATACGTTCTTAGCAGATGATCCAGAAGTGGTTTGCCATTGCCTTCTTCTGTGGGTGAATGGAGTAATTGTTGGGATGCCACGGAGGAAAACTCCGTGTTGCCTAGACCACGGCCTTGCCCAACACAAGTTATAAATTCGGGCACCGCCGGGAATCGAACCCGAGACCCCAGGATTACAAGGCCAGCGTTCTAACCGCTAGACCACCGTGGCGTGAATTTTATATATAACAAAAAAAATAACGAGCCACTTCGCCGAATATTATTGATAATAAAATGAGTGGGGCAGACGGATATGTGAGAAAATCACGCAGAAGTTAATATTGACAAAAAAAAATCTTTCTTTCAAAACCGTGTTAAACCAAGCATTCATGTTTTATGGTTAACACACAACTCCGCTTTACGGGACAGCGTAATTTCACAGAACGCCTCAATCTTACGTAAGGATTGGATCAACTAACACAAAATTATGGGTCCAGTTCACGGGACGGAAATTAAGGTGTAAACCGTTGTTTACCTTCAGCGTTAATATAATTGCGTCCCTTGCAGGGATGCCAACTACCGAAAATTTTACATTAGAGGCGGATTGTTGGGAATTGCCAGTGTTTCCAACTTACGAGCTTGAAAGTTTCTCGTTAATTAGGGCCTTCAAAGATACTACTCATTCCAGAAGGGAAATCAATAACAAAATGTTTTGAATTAAAATATGAATAAATTATAAACGAAGCTGAGAAAGTCTACTGGGATAATAAGTACGACGATCACAAAATGAACCTGAACGAGACTTGTTCCTTATTTACATCTGGGGGGTAACAAACTGGTTTTACTCTTGTAGTAAGTTATGATGGCACAATAACGCAGGCGTCAATAGCTCTAGTTTGTCAGTATGAACACGCTGCTAATATCAGCTGGTACACTGCAAGATTAAATTTCTCTTTTGATGGCGCGGTAGTTGGCAAGACTGCAAACCGATTTCAATGTCGTAAAACCCGTTTATTCTTGGCGCACGTGTTGGTGGTGCGAAAACAATTTATAGAGGCAAGAAAAAACATCATTTTATTAACAGTCTAGAGGTGCAAAAACAATTTATAGAGGCAAAAAAAACATCATTTTATTAACAGTCTAGTGAACTTGACAACTAACTATTATCATAATTATGTTTTCGCATTTGAGGAGTTCAATGGAGTATGAAAATTGCATATTTCTTAATTTAATTTTTAAGTAAGTTATTTTTCAGTGGTGTTTCTTCTCATAATTCGGTGCCTATATCTTGGCTGTATTTCGGAAATTACATGGCGTTATCGTTAACATGACACCCCCACCCCCTAAATATCGTCAAAATTCACTTTCGAATAGAAGGTCCAATAAATCCTCGGCCTATTAACTTCAGGGGATTTCAATAATGTTTTGTGTAGTACAAGAAACTGTTCTAAACGTACTAGATAATTCTGAATATCTGCTGTTTCATTCTTGGATTTGAACAGTTTCAAACCTTAAAGAAGCTTTATTTGGTGCATTAACCTAAAATTTCGATTCTTTCAGCAATAAAATCATGCCGGTTTAAGATAAATTTATTACATTAAGTTTTTAAGTATTTATTAACGTCAAGTAGGCTAATCGGCTTATTCCTAAAGGACAATAAATGTAAAAAAATGCTTGGATCTAAGAGGAGGGAACTAATGGCTGATGAAGAATACCACATAGTAGGGAACTACATACATAATTAACACTCTTCACCAAATAATTATTATAGTGATCATTTAAGGGAGGCCGAGACTGGTACAGCGTGTAGCACGCACGGGAATTATTAAATCATATACAAAATTTAGTCTGAAATCTTGAACGAAAGAAACTATTCGAGGGGACTTGCCTTAGATGGAAGAATAATGTCGGAACGGGTCTTAACAGGATGTAACAGGCTGGTTCAGATTGAAATCACTCAGGTTTTAAAATCGGGGACAGAGCTCAATGAGTCGTTGTTATACAGTGGAAATACGGTGCTTTGAGCGAGCCCCTTCTTAATTTTTACCCAATTATCTGAGCCCCTTCTTAAACACACAGAAAATATCATAGTACTTAGGCGAAAAACCAGTATTAAAATATCGATAAGCATAAACATACATATCGATATCTTGTCTGTTCCTACTTCCAAGTATCAAAACGCAAAAGAAAATATATCTTGCTAGTTCAGCCCCTAATCAACAAAATGGAAGGATATCCATACAATAGACATTTATATCGTTCATAGTAGTTAAGGGTAATTACTTTTAGGCTCCGGCTGATTTATTCTGGACTAAAATGAGGAAATCTGAAAGGTAGAATACGGGACGGACCAAAAAGATGGGAACAAATAGGGATCATGAATAAAAAATTAAATAGCGAAAACGGAAAGAAGAATTATGTAAACTGGATTGATAATAGAAAGAAAACATAAGGGAGAGACTACCGACGAAATTTATAAGTTAATTTATCAATGAAATCTATGAATACTTACATAGTGACTATAAATTTAAATGCTCACAATGAAAAGTAATAAGGAGATAAAACGAAAGATTTTATTGAATACATTAAAGTAAGGATAGTGAATGGAAAAGACGATAAAATATTATTATAAAATAATAATTAAGGATACACGAAATTACGAAGAACGTGAGGCGAGCAGTGCAATAACCCAGCAAATTTATCGGCGGTAAATTTTAATTTTTAAAGCAAGCAAGAAAGCAATCCTGCTTATGTGTTGAAATTAAAGATAAAATTTTAATTCCAGAAGAAGCTACGAGAGTTCGTTGTATCAGCTTCCAGTCAGCGGAGGATTCCATGCAGCCAATCGTGTTTATCTGCTGCAATATGCAAAGTTTATGTGAAGATCCAAAGAGGCTAGACGACCAAGATACTCCACCGCCTCTCTGTGGAGAGGAAAATACAAAGTAGAGGTCGCGCGAGTAGTCGTGGCACCTTAATGCGCGATGTGTAAGCCGAGAGAGGGGAGTTCAGTAGTAGTGGGGGTCGCACAGCCTCAGCTGCGGTGACGCACCGAACTAAACACAGCTAGAGCTACAAACCAACTGAAGCTGACACCCCTCTAGCGCGTGCTCGGACGAGTCCATCTCATACGACCAAAATTAGTCCTTTGCTCGGCCTCTATAAGATGGCAGTGCTGATACATAACAGTTAACTGTCTGCACACCTTTGGTTGGTCTTCCATGGTTGGTTCGTACAGAGAAAGCGCCTCATCTGTCATGAACACGACAATCAATAAGGCGAAATTACTAGAATGGCAGAAGAGTTTCCTAACAGTAATTTGTTATTTACAATATTTATTTATTGATTGGTGTGATATTTAACTCTTCCAAGCCCATTTGAAACTACCACCTGCTTCAACAGTCAGTAACTGGTAATTTTGTAATTATGAGTTTCGTATAAGTCTCATTAAATGGCGAAGTGTGGTGTTTTCTTTGCGGTACGGACTGAATTATTAAATATTATTTAGACGAGCTTCAATTTCAAAAGTTTAATTGTATTTCAAATACAGGTACGATATCTAAAAAGACTGTAAGATTACTGCGAATAAAAAGTAGATTAAGATATGAAATATAACTGATTCAGCTTACTCAAGACATTATCGTTACATTCTTTAGTGCTATAGTAAGGATGTTTAGCACTCTGCTTCGTATTTAGAAGCTTTCGACTTTGATTTCCGAACCGAATCTTGAAAATTTTCTCATGGTTTCCAACAAATATTCAGAGACAAAATTTGTATTTACGTGCAGAAAAAACATAACGGGCAACGTCTCATATTGTAATAAACAATTCGCCGTGACGTGGTGCATCCAATTAAAACAAACGAGGCTCTATATACCGAGTTACATAGTTAAAATTAGGTTTATTGCGTATTAAAATGAGGAAATACCAATTAAAACACTCACGCTGATTTTTTGACGTGTTTTTGTAGTAAATACATCATTACACAACCAACATTAAGAGCGTAGAAGATTGTTTTCCAGAATGCTGCACCGTGTAGTCTGGCAGATTATATTTCCATAATCGCCGCCACGAGAATCAAAATGAAATTTGTGTATTTTCGCTGTTTCTCATTGAAGAACTGAAAAACCGAAATATACAAACACACAATTCACTACTCTGGTCAATTAAGGATTATTTATTTATTAAACACACGGTAGATATTTTCCATGAGTCTTGTCATCACTACTGTAAAAAGCTACATGAACGTTTATATTTTATATTTCAGATAAAATCACATTGATCCTCGCAGGAGAATAAATGGAAATGAACAGAGAGACACTGAGTTGTTTACCTGTGAGGTGATAATCCTTGCTTGACACTGAAAGATGAGCTACTGACATTTTGTTCACATTGCATATTTGACAGTGCTGCCAACAGAAATTAATCTCAGTATAAAAACATAGAACGCAAGTGTCAAATCAACTGATTGCTGTTATAGTGACTTTCTGATATAGACAATGAATATCGTAAGGTCTCGGATTTAAAAACTAATATCTCTGAATGACATCAAATTTACGACAAGACTTGGAGTCTTACCCTTTTCCCCACATTGCACTACATAAATAATACACTAACTGCTTAGATAGTACAGTTATCTTGAAGATTTCTGTCTTCTGAGTCAGTGGTATTCAACCTTTTTTGTTCGCGTACCCCCAGATATAATTTCTCTTCAACTTTGTACCCCCAAAGTTGTTGGTGTATAATTCAAGTTATACATAGTATATAAACTACATCTAAAATAAATTAAATAAATTACATTACTGATTATTCAGTGTTTATCATAAAATAATATATATTTTTTTAAATTTCATGTACCCCCTAAGATGTCTTCTCGTACCCCAGGTTGAGTCCCACTATTCTGGATTGTTGCGCTGTGTAGTCTGGTAGATATTTACCAACGTTTCAGAGATCATACTGCCTCCGTCATCAGGGAGATGAATGTGCCAATTGGGTGGAAGGGGCTAGGTTAATAGGAACTGGACAGTGCATGGGGTTATCTTAATGCCGAGAATGTACAGAGAAAGACAAATATTTTAATATCTAAAGGCGTATTGATCGTCAATTACATCAAGAGTCAATGGTAAATAAATTTGTTATTCATTCTGATATGAATACTGCATATAACATATCTGCCAGAAAATTTCAAGGTAAAATAACTCAGAAGACATAGATTTAAATGAGATAATATTAAAATTTTGCCTTAAGAAGTAGGGCATGGAGGAATGGAGTTGAATCAACTGGCTCCAGTTAGGATCCAGCGACAGGCTTTCTTAACTGGTTGTATAACTGTCAGCTTTTCAAGAAAAGCTATATTTAAGGAACATGTTGTCTTCTGGGTTGTCGAACCATTTACCTCCAACATGAAGGTGACACGGAGGGAGCGAGGACCTCTGAAACGTCCGTAAACTTCTATCAGACTACAAGGCGCAACAATTCAGAAGACAGCCATCTTCAGACTCACCGCAGTGAAAACCTCAAATCATACAAGGTATATTTTCATCAAAACTAGTTATTATAAATTGTAAATCAAGCCAAATATAAATTTCGTTGTTGGTATGATTCAACGTACATACGACCTCCTTCAGAAACAACGAGAAATCAGAAATTATTTTGGCTTTCGACCAAGTCTTCGCATTCCCTTTCAAATACGTCACTTAATGTCGAATGTGGAGGTTTTGCCGAGAGCGTAAATCACGTGAATATGAAACACCGAGCAGATCCGGTGCACTGCTTCCGTTCAAGGCCGTTTTGTTTAAATTTAAAAAACGCGAAAGAACACGACAGGTTCAAGTCCGTCTTTTCTCATCCCACGAAAAAGAACGCGAGGGACACTCCATGGCTCCAAGCGTTGTAAAGCAGACTGTATGGTTTCTGCGTTAATAACAGAATGACAAAAACAATTTTAATAAGTGCGGAATATATGGGTAGCAGAATCATAGTTAGTTACTAGTTAATTAAAATCACACTAAAAGAGTGACAGATTTTTGTCCCAAGTGGAAACATTGGGGCGCTGCTGTATGACGGAACACGTGAATGTTTGATTCGGTCCATAGTTCTCCTAAGATCAAGAGCTGCTGAGATTGTTTGCTTTGTGGCTATAATTTGTATTAACCCGTCGCAGTTTGCTGTTAGTTTATCTGAAACTGATAATAAATTTGCACAGACTTTGCCAGGAAGTCAGTTTAAAAAAAAACCGATCTTCTGCAAAATATTACTGATGATGAGACTTAGATCTTCCATAACGATACAAAAAGGTGAACTATATCTCAAAGGGAAAGTCTACGTCTTTTTTAAGAAAGAAAACATGATTATCAAGATTATAGCAATTTATGTTTAACATCAAAGCAGATACAAATTGGTTTTCCAAAACAGTCAACCAAGAATTCTAACTTCAAGTTCTAAAACTTTATTATAACCAATTTGTAAGAAAGTGCATGACAATGAAACATGTCATTTTAGATTAAACAAATTTCTACCGAAAACCAAAACAATCAGCGTTGAAATATCCACCTTAACGCATGTTTGGCTCGCGTATAACTTCCTCATGTTTCATAATCCACAAATCTCCTTGAAAGAGACTCATTTTGAATCAGTTGAAGATTTTCGGAGATATGTTGGGCAAGGCCGTGGTCTAGGCAACACGGAGTTTTCCTCCGGGGGCTTCCCCGGTTTCTCCGTGGCATCCCAACAATTACTCCATTCACACACAGAAGAAGGCAATGGCAAACTACTTCTGGATCATCTGCCTAGAACGTATATGAACAGGTCCCAGTCCGAGAA
>NW_019060430.1:39400-64175 GCF_000696155.1 Zootermopsis nevadensis
CAATGGTACATTATTAAAATTAAAAACAACCTGGACATTATGCATTGTCTTAATATCTGGACTAGATAAGGACTGGCTTTGTCCGTTGGGCACAATAGAGCAGGTTTTATATGACGTCTTTCCAATTTTCCTAAGGAAATTAGCTACAAAACTAAAAAAGAGACAGAAAGAAGTAATTATAGAAGATGGAGAGAACAAAATTGTATCTGAACCGTAATTTAATTTTCATATTTTTAACAGCAGACACAATAACGGGGCAGACTGCCCTTCCAGCTGGTAACATACGAGTATGACACTTCACGACATAAACACAACTTCAGGAGACAGACATTTATTTACAATCCAAAATGTCTCTGCCATTAGCAATTGCCTCAGATACAACGAGTGTGTTACTTGGAAAGCAGAGACGCACTCAACTTTTCTTTTGGAACAGTAGAGCATCAATCATACTCCCACGTGAGACAAAAAGTTGGGCAGTGTCACGTCGTCATGACAACAGAACAAACAGCGAACACCCACATTCCGCATTTCCTTGTTTACAAGCACCTGCAAACTTCAGTTATAACCACGAAGCAGGAGACAGACTAGTTTAGTTAGTGAAGTAGTGACTACGTTCTAAATGATGGCGGTTCGATTCGAGGCCATAATTATTTTCTTCGTCTTCGCCACGATGTTTTGACCGCTCCAGGCCCCACTAAACTTCGTATCCAGTGTTTATAGGGGTCTCTTTTCTTTGGCCTAAAGCGAGAAGCTGATTATTTATCTCAATCTAGTACCAACATTGAGATGAATGCATTCCCCCATAAGTCGTCATATTGTGACGCTTAATTAAGGATTACCGCCACGGTGGTCTAGCGGTTAGAACGCTGGCCTTGTAATCCTGGGGTCTCGGGTTCGATTCCCGGCGGTGCCCGAATTTATAACTTGTGTTGGGCAAGGCCGTGGTCTAGGCAACACGGAGTTTTCCTCCGTGGCATCCCAACAATTACTCCATTCACACACAGAAGAAGGCAATGGCAAACCACTTCTGGATCATCTGCCAAGAACGTATATGAACAGGTCCCAGTCCGAGAAAAGGATGGAAGGATCCTGTTCATATGGACCTGTCGTCAGACAAAACACTAATAATAATAATAATAATAAATTAAGGATACAGACATCATCTTATTAGTCCCCGGATTATGTCAGTACCACACAGGGGTATATGAATTCGGCAAATCTCGGTTTACGAACGTTCGCTATAACGAACGTCATAATTCATTCAAAATTTCTTAAAGTCGCCAATAGAAAAAATTTCTCATAAAACGAAATGCCAAACGTATAGTGATCATAATTGTAAGATTTAAATAAATAAACTTTTAAAAAATATATTTATTACAATAATTATCAGAAAATTATTGTATAATAATTATACTGAACTGTTCTTGATTAATAAAACTAATCTTTTCTTATTTTATTTTACGTTACGTATCGTATACGATAAACCGTAAATCATATATACATTATAATAAAACATTTTGTATAGATCATTCGATGTTTAGTACATACATGGTATTAATGCTTTAAAATGACTGCTAACGTACACGATACATATCGTAAAAGCTCAGGAATGCAAGATACACATAACGAACAACGTCTTGGAACGGAACTCGTTCGTAAACCGAGAGTTGCCTGTAATTTTTTTTATTTGTTTCCATCATGGCGCCGAACGTAGACACCAAATCTCTGGTCAAAGCGAAAAGAATACCAATCCAGAGTCAGAGGTGGATATGAACAGTCTACGTTGTACAGCAGAGTGAAGTTTACTGTTAAGCCAGTTTCATTATTTAAATTAATTTTACTTACTTAAGTTACCAAAATACCTACATACGCTTATAGTATTTATGTATTTATTCGTTTATATATTTCAGACTGAAAATATGTTGGGTAGAGAGAATTTTGAGTGGCTAAGCGTAAATATAAAGATAATATTAAAATTAACCCTAAAGGATGATGGTCGGGTATGTAATTGAAAATAGCAAAAATTCGTGATCACAGCGAGAAATTTTGTCGTTCAGTAAAACTAATGACCATATTATTTAGTTATGTTTAATAAACGCCATTTATATTAACTGCGAAGTTACACTGGATTGACGGACGAAAAACCACGAAGTATAATGGACACTATACACGATGAAGGACTCATGACAAAATTAAAGGCACGTATGTAGAGCCTATCTGTGAGTCTCATTCAACAGTAAATAACGTCTTAACGCCTGTGACTTTCTGGGGTTCCCTCACAACCGAATTTATTACGGGCACCAGGATTCCAAAGTGTGGTCTCTAGAAGCGAAGTCCAAGTTAAACTTTGACCATTTAGTTTCGTGCCAAGTGAAGATACCCGTAGGATCAATACGGACCGGCCGGACAGCACAAATGGCGGTCTTGTATTTCCGCAAGTACACTACCTTGTAAGTGGAGTCAGTATAGACCGCAAAGTTCAATCTCCTCGTATGTCCTTCTTTCTCCCAAACTTGTATCGCCTCATGTCAATTCAGTCATTGGTAAGCATATCTTACACACGCCCATCCCCTAAATTAATTTTAAATATCTATCTCAGTCAATGAGGCGACATGAATTTGCTGGATTACCGACGTTCGAATCCCGTGTCCGACACCGAGTCTCCTATCCAGTGGAAGAGTGTGACTTGTTCAAAAGTGTTAGCCAAATCTCGAGGTAAGATTCGTGAATATTTTGACAGTTCAATATAAACATCACACTTCATCTTCCGTGATACAAGACCACAAGTCATAACACGGTGTTAGCCATGCTAACAAGGTTAACATGAACGTTTCACTTCTGCTCTTTTAGGATGTGTGCACGGTGTAAAGCGACCTCCGTTGGTCACACAGCTTCATCCAACGCCAAGGTTAAGATGCCCGGAGCTTCAAGACCACTCCCTCAAAAATTTCAACAGACATTTGAAATAAACAACTGCATCAACTTAATAGGTCCTCTGGGTATGAATGATGTGTAGACTTGAAGATGGAAGCAACATATTTCTCCGAAACGTTAGTATCTACCTACAGGACCACGCGGTGTTAATACCAATGTCGATTTTCATAGCCTTGAGAACCTCAAATCTCATTCATAGGTATTAATTAGCGTTTAATGAGATGACAGTTATGTTAGTTTAGTTATAAGCATTGTTTCGGGAAATAAGAGTGATCTATTTCAATGTTATTATCTGAGCATTCACCTGGAACAACTGAGGAAATCTACGAAAATTCACAATGTCAGAATAGTCTCTTTACATATCGAGATTTAATCACATGGTCTCCAACACATGAGTGCAGATGTACTGACCTTTATCTTGGGTCAGATCCGATAGGTGGAGAAGATGATGGTAAACCATAACTACCACGTCACGAAATTGCTGAAAGAACGTAAAGATTACTTTATATTCTTTCAACTGTTATCACTTCAACAATTTTCAGCCTTTCCAAAGCCAATTTCAAGCACTATATAATTTCAATCGAGTCGTTCTTTCGATAAGGTTTTTCTCGTTCGTAAACTGATTTTACTCCAACGGTTTGAACAGCGGAATCCTTCAGCCACAAATCACTTTAACTGCCACACTCCACAGACGTTTCAGATAAGGAAGGACAAATGGCACATCCTTAACGTTCCCACTTTATGAACTTTAACGAGCGCTTTCGTAACAGACAGAAAGACTGACCAAGTCGACGCACAGATTTTTACTTGTCAGAGAATAATGTTTCTTTCTGTGCGTACACATGGGCTATAACTCGTGCCGGAATTTGTCGCGGTCCTTCCTAATGAATCACACCAGATGTCTCTCTATGTTTCCGGCCACAAAAACAAGAACATCGCGTCCCACGCTACAAATGATAAATGGCACAAAACGCGAACGAAGCGAAACTCAGCTGGCTTTTTCATTCTTGCTTTTTAACGACGTTCTTTGAACTAAATATGTTTCTATATGTATATATACCTACAACGATTGTGATGAAAATTTGACCTTGAACGGTGAGGAGTTAAGCATTTGGAATAAAAATGGCGTTGTCGTGTCTTAAAGAGTTATCTGGACACTCCCCTGAACACAAGAGAGAGATGGCCACATACAACCTTCGTCGAGTCACGTAGTAACTTTACGTCACCAATACATCTATGTGACTGGTAGATCTAAGTTCCTTTCGGCTTCTGGGTTTCCACTTTTCAAAGCATCAGAAGAAAACTTTCTTTGTAATCAATTGTAACATAGACTTCGTTTCATTGACTACAATAAATATGCAGCCGAAAGATGACTGTCTTCTTAAATGTTACACAGTATAACCTGGTAGAAGTTTACTGACGTTACAGAGGTGCGTCCATCATCAGGGCGATAAAATCATCGCCCTCGTGGTAGAAGTAAACAACTCTGAAACGTCGGTGACTTGTACCAGATTATACTGTGCAAAATTTAAGAATACAGTCATCTTTAAACTTGGCTGCCTTCAGAATCTGAAATTGCATATTTAGCCTAATTCTCGCACTGATGTACGGTAATAAACTGGAACGCTGTATTTTTATAAATGACTGTGGATTGTAACTTTTAATCTTGGGACCGCAAAGAAACTATAAAGGATTTTTCAAACAATAAGTGTACCAGTCACTTTACGAAAAAGTGTGGACAAAGTAAGTAACAACATTTATCACGAAATCAATCGTGGTATTTTGAAGTCAAACATGGAAACAGGCTGGATATTGGGAGGGGGGGTGTAAGCCAAGTATCATCACGGCTGCCAACCATATTCAACTGTTGTAACCAGCAAACTTACAAATAAAGTGAGTAGTATAAAATTGTTTACAAATAATAACATTAGCTTGTTGATTATTGACTAGAATAACAGCAGAAGGTTTAAGCCACTCTGTACTCAGTCAGTATCCGAAGAAACAAGAACCAATCGAAAGCGCGAAATCGTGACAGACACGCGAACAGCTCTACTGGCCGAAATCTGAAGTTCTTATGGCGATGAACGTGTCAATGTCGTGTGGACGTGTAGGAAGAAACTAACATTCAGCTTTCAGCCGTGAAGATAGAGGAAGTGTATTCCTCCGAAACGTTGGTATCTACCTACAAGTTCACACGGCGTTACAAACCAAAATACCAACCGCGACATATCTACTTAACACTGATTTTCTCTCGGTATGTCTGTGTTACAAATATTGAAAAGTTTTAAAATACAGCGAATTTAAAGTTTTGATTCCTAGGTGTTCAAAGAACGTCATTTATATTTGACAAAACCCATGTAAGTGTTACAATTTTTAACCTCCCACCCCAAAATAATTATTTTTATATGTTCTTCAAGCTCTCGCGTAAGCATAGATCAAATTGTGGACCCGTCCATGACTGTCTGTAGATCTCGGGCGCCTTTGTGACATCTTTCGAGTAAGAGTAATCTAAGTCCACAGTTTATCTGAGCCACGATTATCTGTTGACGTCACCGTCTGTCTTGTGGCTTATGAAAACACCGGAATTTCAACGTGCTACAGACTGTAGGATTACTAACGTGTTATATAAAGACAATGTTTTTGAACTGCTTTTCGCTCGACTGTAATATCGTAGCGACAAAAGCAGAGAATCTGCTTCCAACGGAACTGAGTAAGTTTCCAGAAGTTTCAGAATCCCATTTCTGAATTTATAGCAGAGTTCAAACCACTTTCCACCAACAGCCAATATAAAATAGCACAACTGTTTTAGCCTTTAACAGTTATCTCGTCTCGAGACTTTTCAACTTGTAAAACAATTTTGTCTCCACAGACAATCACCGAACATTGTGTGTGCTAAAAACTCACTCCTTCTCGACACTGAAGACCAACAACTTTTGGGCTTGCGAAATATAAACGGCGTAAATAAATATTCACGGGCCCCTGTTCTTAACCCGCGGGGACAGGGGGCAGATAGGTGAATGGTAGGGCTGTATCCTGATGTCCCTTGGCATTTATCACAAATACAGACTCTACGCAGAGCGCAGCAGTGAATAAAATCCTTATGCAACTGCTGATCTATCATGTAGGGTAAAACACGGATGACACTGAATGCGGTAACACTCTGGGATTTATCATGGAGCAGAGCGAACTGCCATCTGTTTCTAGGCTTCGTATCACCACGAATTCTAGAGATGGAAATTATTACTTTTCCCCTCCCTAAATTTATTTGTTATTTAAACTAGTAGAGGGCATTCAGAACTTATGTCTTCCTCTGATTTTTTTAAAAAATATATTTTTATTTTTATTTCTTTACTGCAATTATATTTGCACCCGGTTGCAATGGTCCTTACACTACACAATTACAACAAAATACATACAATATAAACAAGTACACTCCACAGAACACCCTACACACATAACTAGAACATCCACCCCTACAAAAACATCCACACCTTACATGGACACACAATACAAAAACACACACACATTTCAAAAACACACATCCATTAAGTAATCACAATACTTTAGAGTAAAATATAAAGTCAGACCTCAGTACATATTACTTAATACTTTTATCGCAAAGAACTTCGAAACTAAGATACTTCACTTCACTTCACTTATCACCATCTAATCCCCATTTAATAATCATTTGCTTGTAACTACTTTTCTGACCCTATTTCAAAAGGTGCTTAATTTACAGGGGGAAAAACGCTATCTATGATGACGTAATTAAATATATTATTGATCTCGGGTTCGATTCCCGGCGGTGCCCGAATTTATAACTTGTGTTGGGCAAGGCCGTGGTCTAGGCAACACGGAGTTTTCCTCCTGGGGCTTCCCCGGTTTCTCTGTAGCATCCCAACCATTACTCAATTCACACACTGAAGAAGGCAATGGCAAACCACTTCTGGATCATCTGCCAAGAACGTATATGAACAGGTCCCAGTCCGAGAAAAGGATGGAAGGATCCTGTTCATATGGACCTGTCGTCAGACAGAACATTTAATAAATATAATATCTTATTTATGTCGAGGTCAACAATAAATAGGAGTTATAACTGTGAAGATGGCTGACTTCTGAGTTGTTGCGCCATGAAGTCTGGTAGAAGTTTACCGACGTTTCAGAGGACAGTGCTGCCTCCATCTTCAGAACGATGATGGAGACAGCAAGTACCTCTGAAACGTCGGTAAACTTCTACCAGACTACAAGAAGCTAGAACCCAGAAGACAGTCGTATTCAGACTCATCGCCGTGAGAACTTCAAATCCTACAGTTATAAATTTTCTCCCGCAAAAGAGTCATCAGGGGGACAGATTTACTTTTGCTCTACGTCACGCAGACGTGATGATAAATCTTGTTACTGCCTAACGAACAGCTTTATGCAGATAACTGCAAAGTTTCATCTGTCGATAAAACAGTTGGGTCTATAGATCGTTTTAGACATTATACCTTTTCAGATGGAAACCGAAGGGAATTTATTTTTAATTTTTGGCCACTATAAAGGAAAGGCGACATTTGTAGCTTCTGTTCGAATTCGTAATTCAAACTTTTGTTCCGCAGATCGGTGAACTAAAGAGAAGGTTTTCGTGGTTCGCCAATTTTCGTCTAGGCAAATGGGAAAAAGCAGATCTACTTGACACAAACTATCGAATATCTTATTATCACACCAATTCATGATTATCCCTCTTCTAAACGAAACAGCTCTGGAGTTGACCTCGTGCCATGATAATCACCTGTCCCTCTAACGCGCCGTTGAACAACGTAGCCTGCGCCACGCGCCGAGTTACATTCTGCTTGCCGGAAGGTCAGAGGTCACTTCGGTCAATTCCGTTGTGACGTAACAACTTTAATAAACGGAGTTCAAGAGTGGCCTCTGCCTTTATTCTGTCCAGCATTTGGTTTTATTTGCTCGCGATCTTCGTACAAAAAGCTTAAAATTATCAACAAAATATTGGAGATCTGTTTGCACGTCCGAATGTTTCAAAAATAGTCTAAAATTTTATATGGAAAATCTACGCTGTTTTTTTTTAAATTTAATTTAATTTCGGTCTTTATAGAATCCCTGATTTATATGGAGTTCATAATCGAACGTTATAATTCTTTTAATACGATCGCAATTCTGTGTATTTCAAAGGTACAAAGCGATCAAACAGCACAGCAGACAATTTTCACAAAACCTTTTTCAAAAATAAAATATACGACATGGAGAAAATATACCAGCCTTTCAGTAAAGCCCAGATGAGGTCTCGTTTCTTTTCTCTCTCTCTCTCTCTCTCTATTGCGAAAAGAAAGCGGGCAACAGAGTCGAAGCATCGGTCGTAATTGGATTCCGTTGCCAGGAAACAGAACACTTTATGGTGCTAACAAAGACAGGTATACAGTATTGTTGGAAACTTCGGTAAAAAGTTTCAGAGATGAGAAGTCCTCTTTCTAAGTGCACCTGTGCCCGCAAAGAACTCCTATGAGTCTGCATGCATAAACGTTCTAAGTGTCGACTTGTACTATCAGTTCAGATTTTGAATCTTGGAAATCCAAATATAGATTGAGTCAAAATATCGTTTATGATAATGTACAAGTTTCTGTCTGTCAGCAATAAGACACTTCCAAAGAAATTATAATTTATGTTACAGTACAAATAAAATGTCGAAAATCGGTGGTCAGTTAAGTAGAAACCCAAAATTTTGTTGTGATTTTTGAGTCCGTAAGTAATTATTTAAATGGTTTCCATCCTTTATCATTTTAGGTCAGAAACGCGAAAATTAACAAAATGCTATTTCTTACCAGATGTCCAAAAATATTACTAAATAAATTCTTAAACTTCATAGATCAAGAACATGCGTTAAAACCTAATAATCTAGGCATTCATTCATTTAATAACGCAACAAAGGGAAGTCCTTATTGAAAGGTGATACCCGTTCGGTTAGTTCAAAAATTTCCCAAAATTCCCCAACATGTCTTTACTGTGGTCACTAGAGCCCGGCACTGGTCTCTATCCTGAGCCAGTTGAATCCAGTCCATAGTCTCCACAAGATACAATTTAATATCAACCTTATCGAAATCAGGAATAAAATACATGCATTAGCGAGGAATATCAAGAAACTAATCGATGCTTCCCAGTAAATAACATAAAGATTTAAGACAGCCAATCTGCTGTTCACTTTTTTTTGAACAACCATGCTTACTGAAATCTGCAATTCTGTGCCACACACAATAAAATGATAAAGCCAGACATACCTCATACTCAAACCAAACACAAAGAGTTTGGCCGAAACGTTTTCTAACGAAAAGCTATCACATCAGATATTTAAGGAGTAATCACAGTTTACCAAACGCAAAATCCTATCAAACTAGCTCAATGCAGAAGATTTATTAAGTAGCTGAGCCAGTCAATAAATTCCCCGCCTGCTACGGTAAGCCGGATAAACCCAATCCATATCCAAACTGTTTTTTTTAAGGATAATTACAGTATTATCCTCTATCTACATCTATATTAATATTTTACTCGCTCGTATTATTCTTCTCGTTTAATTAATTTAAAAATATTTCATGAAGAGTACAAAATGAGACATCGCGTCTGAAAATAACATTCTATTATCCCTCCGTCCAAAATATTCTCTTTCTCAACTGGTGCTCAAAATATCTCGTTTACCAAACAGCCAGGTACAAAGCAATAAACACACTTTCTTCTTTTTTTACGATTTTGCTGATAAAGCAACCACATTTTCTGTACAACGTCTTCATTAGCGATTACGGATTAGACCCCATTACCAGTTCCAGTTCAGAATTAACTTCTGAAACTATTAATTCTTGTCAGACCTTAGTAGAAGTCCTTTTATGGGAGACTGGTTCATCGCAAAACTTCTGCGTCCTGCACTCGTCCTCAACTCAAATTACACTTCGTTGTCTTCGTAAACAATGCCTCCAACACTTACTTACTTACTCCGTGAAACCGGGTCCTTCCTAAGTAGCCGACAGTCGCTTACCCACTCAACAAATCACCAAACATTTTAAATAACCCAAAAGTTCATACCGTGTTCACAAGAGCCCGCCACTGGGCACTATCCTGAGCCAGATGAATTCAGTCCGTAACAACCAATCCTATTTATCTAAGATCCATTTTAATATTATCCTCCCACCTACGTCTAGATCTTCCCAGCGGTCTCTTTCATTCTGGTTTGCCCACCAAAACCCTGTATGCATTTATTTTATCTCCCATGCGGGCTACACGCCCTGCCCATCTCATCCTCCTTGATTTGATCAGTCTAATTATATTTGGGGAGGAGTACAACTTATGACGCTCCAATCTTCTAGTAATTCATCCATCTTGGGCCAAAACATTCTCCTCGGCGCCCTGTCCTGTCAGACATCACAGGCCTGCCTTACATAAACTACAAGACACTCGGAATGTTTCGCAACATTTTGGTTTGGTTTCAGTGCAAATGTTAAAGTGAAATAATCATAAGAGTCAAAATTGCGCTGACGACCTCGGGAAACAAACGTGAGACCTGTGGCGCTCTCTTGTGCTGTAAATAAACAGTTTATATTTACTCACCGCTCTCTGGCGTCCAGACCCGAAGGGAAAGCGCTCTTGCGGAAGAAAAAGAAATTATCCTTTGCTCTGGAAACCGACAAGAGATCCGAGCCATTTTGCTCGTTACACAGGATTAGTCAGATTAACCAGAATTTTAACCACAATCAAACCACGTTTCCGTTGACCACTTACCTACGTCTCTACGAATGAAAATTTGGCATTTTATGATTTATTTGTTTTCTTTGTACAAATTTAAAGGGTATTAGGTAGGATATATCTGCATGTATGTCTCATGACACGAACTACACAACACATTTTGATTAAATTTATAATGTAAATTTGATTTTGATCTAAATCGGTCCACTATACGCCTATAATATATATGAAACACAAATAAATCCATAATATTCCTAACAATTCATAGCAAAAGAAATTGATTCGTGGAATAAAACTGATATCTAATTTAAATTTACTAATTTTCTCTCACATATTTTTAATAATGAAAACTTCATTTTAAAATATAAACAGGGCAAAACAGTTCATGACACATTGCAACGCAATACATCATGCACTTGATTAGATTCGTCAACATCAGAATTTATAATTATGAAATGTCTCATATGTACAGTTGATTGGTTTTAACAAAAATTGGTTTTAGCGTAATAAATGAACATAAATACCAGTGATGGGCAAAGAACTCGTTTGAAAACAGTATGCAAGTTACTCCAAAGTGATTATTTATGGTCACAGTTTTGGTGATTTCTAGGTTGTCGAAACTCATAGACGTTCTGATATAAAAACGGGCTGTCTTTAGCCGTGGCAGAGTTTGTACAAATCGTCCTTTGAAATTGGCACAGAACATTACATCAATGATCCCTCATTTCATTCATTTCCACTTCAAGGAATGGGTCACATTTGTCTGCTAGAGCCATCTAGTAGAGAATCAGGGAAGATATGGTTGAGAAATGACCACTGAATTTTGCTTACAAAACATCTCGTTCATGCTCGTATGGTTATTTTACACGCCGTAAATCTACGTCATGGGACTGCCAGCTTTACTTTCCCTCCGAAGGAAGTTGTGCTACCGATTTTATCACCCTTAAAAATCCATTGAACCCACGAACCTTGGGTCCAGTGGTGAGCACACTAACAAAATGGTCCGTATTTAACCTACTCTAATGGTAACCTCTTATACCACAACACAACTTACATGTTACAAAATTCGGATATATTTAGCAATACGTTAATAACTAACAAAATGTATACATCAGGGCCGTTTTTAAGAAACTGACAGTCGCCTAAGCAGTCAAGAAATTCACCGTGAATTACTGAACTCTAAGATTCATTCCTGTGTTCAGAAGTAAAATCCGATCGATTTTAATATTATTCTTTTATCAAAGTTTAGTTCTAATACGTGATCTCTTCTCTTAAGGTATTTCAGCTAAGTATTGACAACTTTTCTTCTGTCGAATGAGTGCTTCATACTTTCCCTGCATCATGCCCCTTGATTTAATGCCCTTTATAATATGGCGAAAAGTACAGGTCATGAAGCTTATCGCTATGAAATTCCCCATAGCCTCCTCTTATATTCTCCCTCCTAGAAATAAGCAATCTGTTAATACGATGTTAAAAATAGGAATTAGTTCCTGAACAGGAATCAAACAAGGAGCAAAACTGGGAGAATAGAAGTAGCTTTCACGTTGATAAAAGTGTTCCACTTTTAAAGGCAGTAAAATCATGCGTATGGCTTCAAATTAAAAATCTTGAAGAGTGACAGAACTGACAATTATTTTAAAAAAACAAAAAGAAGTACGGTGTAATTATATAATTGCTTTTCTAACTCCAAAGAGCAGAATCCTCCATAAGATACAGGCAACTCTCGATTTACGAGAGAGTTCCGTTCCAAGACGTTGTTCGTTATGTGTATCTTGCATTCCTGAGCTTTTACGATACGTATCGTGTACGTTAGCAGCCATTTTTAAGCATTAAAACCATGTACTAAACATCGAATGGTCTATATAATACGTTTACAATATTATATATTTTAATAGGGAGAATCACCGATTTCTTTCCCACGAGAAAACATTTTACGCGACGTGGCATGTAAACCAACGTTTTTTAATGGTTAGATTAGTTAAATTAACCAAGAACAGTTCAGTATAATTATCATATAATAATTTTCTGATAATTATTGTAATAAATACAATTTTAAAAGTTTATTAATTTAAATCTTACAATTACGAGATGGTCGCAGATGGTGTTTGACAGGCTGACAAAGAAAGATTTCCAGGGATGCTTCCAGGCTTGGCAGCGGCGCTGGGATCGTTGTGTTCACTCCCAGGGGAACTACTTCGAGGATGATGGATGAATTTAATACCTGAGATAAGTGTACGGGTTTTTATATGCGCAGTCTTGAAACTTTCCGATCGCACCTCGTAAATCTTACAATTATATTCAATGTACGTTTGGAATTTCATTTTATAAGGAACTCTATCTATTGGCGACTTTAAGAAATTTTGAATGAACTATGACGTTCGCGTTAACAGCTTTTTCTTGTTGGCATTGCTTGTTTACAGATGGTCGCCAATTACAATATTTACACATCGGGAATAAGAAATCATAACATGGTTATAAACAAGGAATTGAACAGAAGTGTTCACGTAGTCATGGCAAATTCGACAGATTCTGCCGGATATAACCAAGAAATCCACAAACGATGTACCAGCCGGGGATCTAAACTCACTAAAGAATATAAAACAATATTTACAATCGTTTAAACCTCGACGAGACGTTCGTTGTATTTGTGCTGAGTTCCATAACTAACCTAACTTTACACTGTCGAGTACGGTCCTACTTGAAGAGCAAATAGTACATATCACCTTTTACAGAACCCGAAAGTTCATTATCACTTTCACTACTTCTTATCCTGAGCGAGATAAATCAAACTCACACCGTCCAATCATATTTCCCTGAGATACATTTTAATATTACCCCCAATACACGTATAGTTCCCACTGTTAGAAACCTTCAAAACTACAGAAGATATTAGCAAACAAAGTCTTCGTGTTATACTTGCCACCAGACGGCAGCACTCACAAGAATCGGCCTCTGAATGTGGTTATTCTTGGTCTACTGATTCCTGCAGAACATATGTTAGATATAACCGTGGGAAAAGACTAAATACGGTGGCATCTGGAGGCAATTTTTCACAAGCGAGGAACGCGCAGCTACCGTGGGAAATTCTCTAAACGGATTCTGGAGTTGAGGTATATTTATTGTGAAACGCGATGACTTCCTAAGGAACTGTATGCACTATATAGTGACAAAGACAGAAGGAAAAGCCGTTATAATTCAGATAAACTTACACCAGAAACAGAGAAAATATCACTCACCGTCAGTGTGTCCAATTACAAGAAGTTTCGAATACATCAGCCACATTCGCAGTACAACAGACAAAGAAGAAATCCAACAGACCTAAAGTCACGCAAAAATTGTAAAGAAAGAACCAAAGACCTCAGCTCACAAAGAAAGAGACTAGATGCAAAGATAATCACTAACAACAGAACCAAAGGCAAGCCATTACGAATAAGACGTGATGGAAATGTAAAGAGGACGCGAGTAATGGTTATTGTCTTGAGTGTTTGCATTGGTACCAAATAGGCGGCACACAGAACGGAAATTTCCCCGTCTTGTGTGTCATTACTGTCTGAGAAGAAAAAGATTGGGCAAGTAAAGACATATCTGATATTAACACATCAGCGAATTTGAAGATGGCCGTCTTCTAGTTTGTTGCACCGTGTACTCTGTTATAAGTTTACCGACGTCTGAAAGGTGCTTGCTGCCTCTATCATCAGGGCGATCATTGCCCGAGTGTTTGAGAAGGGCGGTCATTGTCAGTGCGTAATATCGTTACCTTCGAGAAGCTGAAACCATCCTGAAGGTGTGGTCCCGAATACGTGTAAATATTAACATTTATATTTTAACTTATTTGGAAATGCTGTACAATGAAACGTCCCGTCAAACTAATTAGATCTTAGTTTACAGTAAATTGTTATTCTCCCATTCCTATATATCAGTCAAAAGTCCAAAAAAATATTTAGATCCCGATTTAACCACACCCTGAAGGTATACCTTTAATCATCGTCATGTTGATGGAGGGAACAAGAACGTCTGAAACGTCGGTAAACTCCTACCAGACACGGCGTAACAACATAGAAGACAGCCATCTTACGCATCAAGTTTCTCATGTCATCGCATATCGATACTAATCGATAGTCTCATAAATACGTTACTGAATTATAAACTGTATTGCAAAGGATCTATCATCAACAGTTAACAGCCACTCCGCTAGTGAAGACGTTTTCTACTCTCATTGCATTAAGAAGAAGTGGTAAGCCCTATCTCTGCAAAGTTAATTATGTCGTATTAAAGTAAAACTTTTAAACAACTGAAAACCCCATAGTCATTAAATTTGATACACGTACTGTAATGGGCTTCCTCTATCCACTGACATACTTGTAAACAATTTTTTATATCTTTTATAAGCTACAAGTTTCAACATTTTAAATATATAATTATTTTAAAACTTTATGGTTTTATGTACCAGATTGTATAATATCAGTAGCTTCTATCGCCTATATGAGGTGCGATCGGAAAGTTTCAAGACTGTGTCAATAGCGGGCGAACCGGATGTAGTACGAGCTTCTGCCTTTAGGGGGAGCGGCCTACATTCATAGTGAATCAGTGTGCCAGCCGGCATCATCGAATTAGCATTTGTTTCTTACCTACGGGCGTTTTGGTAGTGCATTACACCGACCCTCCTTCGATTTAGGATTTTCATGAACAAAGAGTGTGCATCAAATTTTGCCAAAGACTCGCCAAAACGGCTACGGAAACCTATGAAATGCTAAAGCAAGCATTTGGGGAGTCCGCAATGGGTCGTGCACAAACTTTTGTGGGGCATTCACGTTTTAAAAATGGCCGAACCCCTGTCGATGATGACGAGCATTCTGGACGACCATCTTCGAGCACAACGCCCGAAAACGTTACGAAGATTCGGCAGGCCATTCAAGAAGATCGACGTCGTACCATCAACGACTTGTGCGACATTGTTGGGACCTGTCAGCTGATTCTAAAGGAAGAACTCCACATGCGACGCATCAAGACAACGCGCCAGCGCACACCGCCCTCAAAGTTCGGCAGTTTTTGGCCTCAAACACAATGGCCGTCATCCCGCCCCCTCCTTATTCGCCGTGTGACTTCTTCCTCTTCCCAAAGATGAAAATTCAGCTAAAGGGAAGGAGATTTGAGACGATAGAAGAGATTCAGGCAGAATCGCAGATGGTGCTTGACAGGCTGACAAAGAAAGATTTCCAGGGATGCTTCCAGGCTTGGCAGCGGCGCTGGGATCGTTGTGTTCACTCCCAGGGGAACTACTTCGAGGGTGATGGATGAATTTAATACCTGAGATAAGTGTACGGGTTTTTATACGCGCAGTCTGGAAACCTTTCGATCGCACCTCGTAGATCGTGACAAAAATTTACCTTTATATACAAAAAATAAAGTTTCAAGATAATGCAATATTATAAAGAATCTGTTTACAAGTATATTACTATGAAAAATGGCAGTAGATACAGGAATCCCATAACTGCATGCGTGCCAGTTTTCATTACTGTAGAATTTGTAGCTGTTTATAAAGCGCCTTTATATGACACTATTAATATTGCGGAGAATATGGAGACGTGACTTACCACTTGTCCTTAAGGTCCATTACTTTGTACACAAAACGTCCGAACCTCTACGTTTTTCTTGCAAAAGTTGAATCGAGTTCAGTTCCTCGTAAACTATTTTTCAAATAAACATATTAATATTATTATCCCATACACGCTAAACACAAAAAATCGAATAATATAACAAATTTATTGATATCTTAATATTTTACTACGTTTTAAGCGTTAGATGCACAAAGCGTAGTTTCGATTCCAAAACATGTAAAAATTTGGTATAGAAGTCAGAGTTAAATGTTATAAGGTTTATTTAATTCTGGTTAAAACTTTTCACTTCATGTGCGGACACACACAGATTTATTTTTATATTTTTGTTTAATAAATCAAAAATTAAAGCATTTAGAGTAAACATTACACATCTTAATGAGCACAAGACTATATACATAACAAATAATCACCTCTATTGAAACTCTGTAATACTATTTTAACGTAAATATCGTCTTTGTAAGTTTGTTTCCCCTATGAGATACACTATTTGAAACTTGAATAAAGTACCCACTTAGCCACCTCGAATGTACAGCCCTGACGGCCAGTTTCGAAACTAGGTTGCCGTCACCATGGAAACCACGGCAACAGTAATTGCGTTTTCTTAAAGAATTCTCCGCGACTGGTAGCTATAATGAACCATTTCCACAAGCTGGAGACACTCACAGAATAGCGTAATCACACACATGGGGGCAGCTGGACACTGCTCCACTACGAAAAAGAAAATAATTTGGAATACTTATATTTTAAGTACGTATTTACGACATTCAGGCTACTTTACTTTTGTGCAATTTGTCAAACGGACAACCAGACGGTTATGAATATTTAACTTTAATAATATTAATAATAATAATAATAATAATCACTATAATTATTATTATTATTCCATCTATTCACCACTTTATAGGGTATTTACTTCTATGTACCCGAGACAATTATTATTATTATCAACATTATCATCATTATTATTATCTGGTAAGAAAGCCCGGGTTCCAAAAGGTCTTCCTACCAAAGTTCTGTGCACATTTCTTGTTCTGTACCCGCTCAACATGCCAAATACATTAACACTAAGTGTCGTGTAGTATAAAAATTCGTACAAATAATAATAAATATGCACGTGATGACTGGAAGCCAACTGCATTGTCAACAACAGGATTAATTTTACATCTTTTCGTATAAAAGGACCCAAAATTTGAGCAGAATTCTTCTACTCTTGGAAGATTCTGTTTTACTAAATACATAAAATATTAGTACATGGTCATATCTTATAAATAAAATATCAGTTTGCTCTCTATTCTTGAAAAGATATGAATATAGGTTATGCATAAATTAATAACATGCATAGAACTAAATAATATAGCGTGATAATGATAATGTATCAATTATTTATTTTAATCCGTCTGATCACAATATAATTTTATTTAAAATTTCTTATAATCAAGATAATAAAATATCATTCATATTCCATATAGATTGATCGATTTACATTTCGGAACATTTACACAACATGTTTCGGTTTTTATAAAACCATCATCAGGTGTGAAATATATCTAAGAACTTAAAACTCAATTATGATTTCTGTAGTTTTTTGGTGATGTTTCATTACGTTTGTTTTTCCATTTTTGGGCGAAGGTGTTGTTTTTCTTAAATGTTATTAGATGTACATATCAGCCAAAGATGTAGGAGTGAGTGTCTCGATATGTCCAGAAGTACTAGTGTCTTCGAATAGGTGTTGTGTAAATGTTCCGAAATGAAAATCGATCAATCGATATGGAACATGAATGATATTTTATTATCTTAATTATAAGAAATTTTAAATAAAATTATATTGTGATTAGACGGATTAAAACAAATAATTGATATAATATTCACAATATTGCGCAATTACACTATCTTATGAATGATAATGTAATTAATATTTAAGTTTTCAAGGAATACGAATATTTGTCGCAATAAATAGGGCATAATATCGACTAATTACACAAATGATTCAGTCTGTTGGATAAAGATAACAGCAAAGTTAAACAAAATTCTGGAAATAGAATTTTTCGAGAAAAATATAACAGTTATTGCTGGATATTAAGGACACGTGGCACTAAACAAAGCCCTACCAGATTCCACAACAACATCCAGCAATTTCGGTGTTATCTAGCAATGTGGAGACAGCTGTACTGTCCAAATGCTTGGGCAGATCGTCTCGAGGTAACAACAAAACAACAGATGCCGTCTATGCAGGGCACAGTATGGTGTGCGCGCGGAAAATTGGCTCGACTTACAAACAGAAATACCCAAACACACAGCCGTTCTAACACGCGGTGTAGAAACATCGGTTGATTCTCAGTTCCCCATTAGTTTTCCAATCCTCTATGTTTCGAATGATTTATGATTTTTAGGAATTTTACAACTTATATAAATTTTAGTATATTATTGGGGTCACTGGTGAAACACCTATTGTATCAAATATCATGCAAATTGTTTCAACAGTGAGAACATTTTTAGTTAGGGACAACGTTTTTAGGACAGTATTCAGCATGACGTCACGGCTTCAAGGTCAAGTTAGTTCCCTGCATAAAAGCATGCGTGACTTTCGCTAGACCGCAGTGCGCGTGCGCATTCACTAGCTCGGGATTTCGTAAAAATTCTCATGATTCAAGCCCAGTTGCAATTTTGAAGACAATGAAGCAGATTGATCAGTGGTTTACCCGGTGTCCTACGTGAGCGATTAAATGCGAGCGGTGCGATTTGCGTGGTTGAAGCGGAAATATCAAACTGGCTGTTTGTGTGGCGCTGTCCTATGTTACAGCGAAGCGGTCGGCGGCCAAAGTTCAAGATCAGATATTTTGATATTTTCGCGCACGTCGCTGCGCTGGCCAGTAAGGCGCATGGGCAAGGAAGCTCTGACTGTGCAGTACAGGGAATGGGCATGCGCAGGAAGGCCGTGTGTTTCTCTCACGTAGGACACAACAAGCGATTCCCTTATGTCATATGACACCGCATGCTGCTTATGCATCTCGCACAGCTCGCTTCTTATCGCTTACGTAGGACATCCTGGCAGAAGCAGGATATTTACACCCGTGGAAAAAATACATTACCAAAATCAAAAGCAGAGGAATTAGAAAATCTTGAATTAAAATTTCGGCTCGGAGTCCGCATATTCTGTCACAAACTGGAGTGGTATCTTGCAACACGCTTGCAAACCTAACCTAACACTTTACTTGTCATGATTCGCTGCTATCCTTCCTTACGATACTATGTAATCTGTGGCTGGAAAACGTTAAATAGCTAATCTACATCAGGAAGATGTTAATATAGGAACACAGTCGCTGCAACTTCTCCGACAAGTTTGTGTATCACGTGAACCTACATAAAGGGAAATCCTGCTTTTCGAAGGCTGTACAATATACAAAGTATTTGCAAAAGAAATTACAGTTTAATTTTCAAATGTTTTCTTGAATAACATCTAGGTTAGTGTAAGACTTGAGGTTCTCACAGCGGTGAATATGAAGATTTCTGTCTTCTGGGTTATTGCGCTGTGTAGTCTGGTCGATGTTAACCTCTTGAGGTTCTCACAGCGGTGAATATGAAGATTTCTGTCTTCTGGGTTATTGCGCTGTGTAGTCTGGTCGATGTTAACCTCTTGAGGTTCTCACAGCGGTGAATATGAAGATTTCTGTCTTCTGGGTTATTGCGCTGTGTAGTCTGGTCGATGTTAACCTCTTGAGGTTCTCACAGCGGTGAATATGAAGATTTCTGTCTTCTGTTAGTGACAGACATATTTAACACCTACAGAACAACTAATAACCTTCATGTACTTGAGTGTGTGTTATAGTTTTCTAATATGATTAAGGGTTGGAATTTCGACAGTGGGAACTTCAGGCCTTTATCTTCAGAGTAGATTAAGTATGAAAGAATATTTTTTTCCGGAACGTTGGTAACCACCCATAAAATTATAAGACCCAACAAACCAGAAGATAATCTTACTTTCTACATGCTCCTGTCGTACGCGTATAATGTTTTGAGCACAAATATTGTCCTCAGAAATTTGTTCTTAAACATCTTCGTAGTCAAAATCGTTTCACCCCAATCGTTAAATAAAACAAGAACAGTTCTCCTGACGCATTGATATAATGAAACGAGCAACGTGAACCCTAGTCGGTTTCGAGATGCAATCTCATCAGGTGGCGAGACATCGGAGCGACACCAGAGCGACCTTGTGACCGCATCACTAATTACCACATCTTGGTAACCGGAAGTTCGTTAGCGGCATATTGATATAACGCGGTTCACAGTCGTAATGAGAGCTGAGCCTCTCCCGCCATACTCCGGCTCCAAAATCATTATCTCGAGATAATTCTTATTAACCATAATTCAGTGCTGTATTGTGCAAAAGCTTTATTTACATAAAAATATATACATTTATGACAGTCAAAACAACTTAATCGTATATTAATTAAACATTAACTATTTTTTGTTTTTCCATCATCAGAATCCATTTAATGATAGAGCACTTTTTATTATTTTAATTTATTATGCTTAGATAATTACTAACGTATTGGTATAATATTCTTATTTCTAATATATGCCTATATCACTACAAATTTAACACCACCATTCAACTACGCTATTATAATACATTAATAATTAAAACTGATCACTGAAATTATTATATGTCATTCCAACTTAAAGTATAAAATTATTATATCGAGGACGCCCGTCTGGTATGACGCCCTCTTATACATAACAAAGTGTTTTCTCTAAGGTATTTAAACACCACTTAAAATCTTATGTTTTTCCTTGTGAAATACCGAATATCATGAACTTCTATTCAGTTTTTTTAATATTATATATTTTTCATGAATTTTATTATGACGAATATTAATTTAAATTTATCTCCAGTTTATTAAACAAAAGACTAAACTTATTTAGCATTGATTTAGCTGTAATTGTACAGCAACAGATAAAATAATAGTTGTAAATTATATTGAAAATAACGTCGAATAAGTGGTCGTGGCGTACTTTAAAATTCTATCACTATCCAACGACATCTCAGAAGCAAAGAGGATAATTCTGAATACACTCAGCCAGATAAGAGGTAACCGAGACGAATTTGGAACCCCTTGACCCCCTGAATTAATAATGACAACATAAAGAAGTTTGGGGTCTTTATTCTTGTTACTATGCCCCACAAACAGTTATTGCATTTCCCATGGACACTACTGTACGTCTTTCAAAATAGCGCCGTTTGGACGGGTTCCAAAACCCATTGCATTATAATATTTCATGAAATAAACTGCCGTCAAGATTTTAGTCGAAGTGACATTTATGTTTGCAGGATTGGATTAGATGTACAAAATTGGACCGGAGCTTAAATTTCGGCAACCGGGCGCCTTCGTCATGAGTTAAGAGTTTTTATCTCTCTCCTAAACACCCAGTTCCAACCTTATCCAACTTAGCTTCTCGCCTCTGCTGTACCTCTGGAAATGTAATTTACCATGCATTTGACTTCGTTTCACAAAAACTCAACTGACTGATTCTTCATAATAATTCGCCTATACGAGATGTTTTCTTAAAGGTACGGGCTGCATATGTAAATGTTATTTACACAAACGCTTGGTTCCAAGTAAATTCAGCAGCATGGACGGTACGAGGTAAGTCGCCCGCCATCTTCTGATCTGCGAATTTCGTCCATCGTGGTTTCCATTTAGAATAGAGGTGAACTCATTCGATTTTAACCGAATTCTTTTCTACCCCATTGTTGGTCGCACTGTGAATCAGTGTAGCCTTTCATTCTGTTGTAACAGGACGTACATATCTACCGATTTATATGTTCCTATGCAGAGGGTTCAAATATCGTCCACTGGACTTTTATAGTAGGTCTTAAGATGGCTGTCTTCTGGGTTGTAGCGCCGTGTAGTCTAGAAGACTTTACCGACGTTTCAGAGGTCCTTGCTGCCTCCATCATCAGGGCGATGAGTAACTCCGAAACGTCGGTAAACTTCTACCAGAATACACGGCGCAACAACCCAGAAGACAGTCATCTTCAGACTCACAGCCATGAAAACCTCAGATCATAAATATTAGGTCGTGATGTATGAGACATTTCTTTCAATGACCTTCAAATATCATCTTACAGTTTGGCCACATTAATTATTACTGTTATTTCTTTTCAATTCAAGTAATTTTATTAGTTTTGTATTACGAAGTTATTTTGGGTTTTCTTTTTTATGTTATTTTCAACTTTTGTATTACTTTTCGAATTGTTATTATGTTTATATTAAATATATATTAAATCTTGTCCGTCTAATCACAATAAATTCTTATTAAATATTAAAATATTACAATAATTAACATTTAAAATATCAAATAATGTTCTTTATCGAAATATTCGATTTACATTAAACCATCATTTTTCACGACATGTTTCAGTTCCTAAAAGAACTATCGATAAAGAACATCATTTGATATTTTAAATATTTTAAATGTTAATTATTGTAATATTTTAATATTTAATAAGAATTTATTGTGATTAGACGGACAATATTTAATATATATTTATTATATCACAATATGACGCAACTTTACCATCTCATGTTATTATGTTGTTTACAATAAAATGTATTTAATGTTGTTTGAAAATTTAGTTTCTTAATTTTAGTAAATATAATAATAATAACTTAGTATTAGTTGGGGTGGAGGATAATGAGTCACAAAGGATGCTAATTATCATACAGGTACTCACTTTCTGTAAATTTAAAAAAGTTATTAAATTTTAAAATATTTAATTTTCCTTACATAAATCATTATAACATGCAATAGTTCACCAGTCTTTGTAATCGTTGTCACAATTTAGGAATTATCCTTGTCTTTATTGAAGTTATAAGAAATGTAAATGATATTAGGCGACATTCCCTATTATCAGTAAGAGCCATTTTTTTAATAATTGTAACACGGAAAAGCTTTCATGCTGTGATTGTAATGACATATAAGGAGTTGGGGGGGGGGTCCCGCAGGACACAGTTTGAAAACTTGGAGACAGCTGCTTCTAAAACAAGAGTTTGGGACCGTTCTGAACCTAGATACCACAGTGAACAAACAGCTAAACTTCAGATGACAGATAAATCATGACCCCGAATCACATAAGGAAGTTACTTAACGTCAAACTGAGATGATTATTCACTGTGAACTAGACAGTAAAGAGGATAAACTGCCAAGAGCATATTTCAAGTTAGTAGCCCGATATTCACGTAAAGATTCAATTCAACTCAATTAATTTATTTACGTGTTTGCCAACATTACAAACGGGTAATTATAAATGTCAGTTGGAAGACACTCCCTAATGAAATTAAGTCATAAGTACTGGGTTAAACTACTTTGAACATTTTTAAACTCCCTAATGAAATTAAGTCATAAGTGCTGGGTTAAACTACTTTGAACATTTTTATAAATGTCAGTTGGAAGATCCACGGTAAAAGAAATGCCAAGGTCATGAGATTTAAATGTTAATTAGCGTTAGCTCAGTCGGTAAATTGGGACGGCACGACCGAAGAGCTACATAATATTGTGTTGTGCAAAAAAATAAAAATTCTCTGTTCCCAGCCCAGGAAAACGAATTATTTAATCCGACATAACATCATACGTCTAGGAAATATATTATTAAGTGACCGTCCCCACACAAAAAAATACATTGCAAATTCATGCACACATTCATATCACATTACTCGACGTACATCAGTTAATAAATTTATAATATATTTGTCGAATGGAGACAGTAACTTAATAATATACAAACATGGCGCTCCAATGTAATCTCATACACTTAACTGAACACCCTGTGTACCTACACCCTCAGTAATTGTTCAAAGCGTTCAGCGACGCTGAAATAGCAATCCTGTTGGCAAATTATCAGCGGATAAATCCAAAATTCTCGCATCGTCCCACGAAGCGTCGCGTAATTCGAGTTTTATCGCACGAAGGCATCGAATGATTCGCATACCTGATATTCTTATCTTGAAGGCAAAGAATCTTATAAAAGATTGACGGAAAGCGAAAAAAACAAAACAAAAGAGAATAATTTATGAAATTATAAAACTAAGCACAACTCAAAACAAACGTCACCTCTTTGAAGCCCAGCGTTTACCGTTTGATTTAGTAATCAATCACAGAGCATGTAGCTCTTATGATACTCAAAGCAAAACAGCGATTATTAATTTAAACAGCATTTATAATCTGATCTTTGCAGTAGTGAAGTGTTTTATTTTACTTTAAGCAAGAATTGGGTTCTTAAATATTATTTAGATAAAATTCGACTTCAAATGTTTGAAACAAAAGAAGCTTTACACCAATATAAAAACAACAAAGAATTAAATAAAGCCAGACGAAGTAAATAAAATAAAGAATTAGTTTTGGGATTATAACGTCTTGCCGCATGACTCTGTGAGTTATGAAACGAGATTTTAAATGAACAGGTCATGCAGATTAATATTTTGAATGGGCTAAATTCC
>NW_019060431.1:2465-23519 GCF_000696155.1 Zootermopsis nevadensis
TCAGCTGTTTTCAGTCTATCAGTCAGATATTTTCAGTCCATCAGTTAGCTGTTTTCAGTCTATCAGTCAGCTGTTTTCAGTCTATCAGTCAGCTGTTTTCAGTCTATCAGTCAGCTGTTTTCAGTCCATCAGTCAGCTGTTTTCAGTCCATCAGTCAGCTGTTTTCAGTCCATCAGTCAGCTGTTTTCAGTCCATCAGTCAGCTGTTTTCAGTCCATCAGTCAGCTGTTTTCAGTCCATCAGTCAGCTGTTTTCAGTCCATCAGTAACGCTGACATGGACACAAGAATCTTCCCTTTCAATATTATTTATTTTGCTAACTTCAAATTTTTGCTAAAATCTTCTTCTGATCGCTTTGTTTTGTTTTGCGTAATTTTGATCTTTGCATTTTCCTTTAAAGTAAAAGTAATATTTTTTATGCCCATATTATGCAACAGGCACAATATTATTCTTTTGTTTTATGTGCGTGTGGAAAGTGGAGAACTTAACAACAGTTTGTAACTGGCCAGATTAAGCCTTTTCCGTTTCGTATTTACTAAATGTTGCTTGTCATGTTTTATGTGCGTACAGGCTAGCGAGGTGGAGGGGGAAGATCATGGTGTCTTGCGCATGCGTCCTAAGACCCTTTTGTGTATTCTTGTGCTCTGTTCATGTAATTTTTTTCCAGACAAGTCTTTTCGGGTCTTCATAGGGAAGGCATTGCCGACTAGGTTAGATTTACGGAAAATTACGTATTTCTTAGTAGAAATGTGCTCATGTGTGGAATATGTTTGTTATGTCTTTAAATGGCACTGCAGTGTTCAATCTGATTAGAGTCAGTGTGGTTTTTGGGGCAGTGTCATCACGAAACCAGCTGTGGGAAGTTGATTTTCTCAGACCAAAGGTAAAATCATTGTCCATTCTCTCGTTGAGAAGACTGGATGCATTCTCAGTTGTTTTTTTCTTTAGAACTGGCAAGATTATATATTAGAATATCGATCAAAAAATGAAAAAAAAAGTCTGAGTAGCTGAAGACCTCTACTTTTTAATATCTGCAACAAGTCTCAGTAAGCCCAATAGGTCTACTTTAGTGGACAGACATAATTATTTATGATTAAAATATTACTTCTAAGGATTATGTCCCTCAAAAAGAGTTGCTTAATTTTTAATGTTTACACTGTACGTAGTTTCATGATCTTGTGTTCAATAGACGAAATCACCGCCACAATTACGCACGTCCACCATATTGTCTGTTATTGATTATAGAAAATTAGAAGGTACGAGGTTGGAATGACCTCCAATGGCACAATATTTATACAAAATTTCATGAAAATCGGTCAAGTGTTTCCGAAACTGAAATGGAGGAAACAGAGACGCGGGAACTTTATCACTTTATTTCAATAAGAATATTATCTCTCAGCAAACTTCATGCTTGAAGGCCACGGATGGACTTAACCGCGCGGCTCTAGGATAACAGAACAGAATTCAGTCTTCACTCGCCTGGGCTCTGCTGTTTGTGTTGCAACGCTGTACGATTTTGCTGTGACCTTGAAGCATGCGATTTGGTGACGATCACTATAGTACATGGAAAGAGAGGCGGACTTACCCTTTTCCTGTGTCATAACCGAACTTGTAGGAGTGGGGGCCTTGTTGCCCGTGCATCTGGAACTCAACTCTGTCCCCTCCGCCACCACCATCAGCATATCCACCGACGCCAGCAGTAATACCAGAGAATCCAGTCTCTGATGTGATCTGACGACGATGCCAAAATGACATGTTAACAAGCGTATTTTATAGACAGTAATTTCAGCAGTTATCACAAATTCCAATTTTATGCAAATTAGCACGTGACTGTTAACTTAATTCTAAATCTGGCGTGAATTTGTGTTCGTTTATTCTGTATTAAGCTGAATCTAAAATCAGAAGCGCAGTAATTAGTACTGTCAACAGAGAATACATTAATGATGGATTATTATTTCGTAGAATTATATGAGCAGTCTCTCGTACTTCTGAGTCCCGAGTTAAAGTAGGTAAATTTTGATCACTGACTGACTACGGTGATTTCAACATTATTTTATAAAAAAACTTTCACTTAAAACTGTTATTGATCAGAACCATTTCTCTCTCGAAGTATCGAATTTGAGTCACTTTTTTTTGCTATTTCACAAAAAGACTGAAATTTTCTTCTGACTTCATTTCTTAACTCCGATAGGACCCAGAATAGTCCGTCGCATATTTTTTTATGAAAAGATGCATTTCTATTCCCAAAACGTTTGTTCGAAACTCCATTCAGCTTATCAGAATGATGGATTACGCTAATTAATTTTATTGCGAACTATTTATATGTACAGGGTGAGTCACAATTAGGTCGCAATTTTAAAAAAAAAATCATTATTTTGAAACGAAATCAGCACATGATATTGGCGCAAACTTGTTTTTAAAATTTATTTTTTTTGTTAATTTTTAATTAATTAACTAGTTAATTTTAGGGTTTTGATTCTTTTTTAAAATTGGGACCTAATTGTGACTCGCTCTCTAGAAGCACGTATCCATTTGACAATGCTAATCATACGTACTATATTCATTGAACGTAACAAAAAGTTCTAACCACTGTAACCTCCACCGTGCACTGAAAATAAGTCGCCATGATTATTTACCAGGGTATGGGTTAGGATATTTTGCTGTAGGCATGAAAGTGCGCTTATATTAAGTGTGGTTCAATCGATACTAAGCATACTAGCGTGTATTTGGTAAGCATGTGGCTAAGAATTCTGGCAAAAGGGTACCAAGTTTTGAGTCTACCTGCTCGTCTATTCCCGGAACCTTTCGTTTTGCTTGTGTTGGGAAAAAGGCCACGTCGGCCTTCTGAAAACTGCTGGCTGCTTGTAATGCAGCAGGTATCTTCTGAGGCTCTCGTACTAATGCCCAGTCCTTCTTCGGCTGTTTAGAATCGCTGTCAAGGTTATTTAATTTGCCAAAGTCGGTCTTAGGACTGTTCTTTTTGGCAGTGGGCTTCGACTTATCTTTCTCTGGTCGCCATTTCTTTGGATATAAATGATTTGAAGCCTTCGTAATTTTCACAGGACTTTGTTTAGACGCTTCAATGTCGTCTTGTTCTTTTTGAGTCGAGTATTTTTCAGGGTATTTATAGGATGCGGTCGGAGTTCCCAGGTCCTGCGATGGTGGAACTCCTGATAAATATGGTACAGTAGGTTTATATTCAGACGCTGCTGGTGGGCTTGTGAGTGCCTGTGAAGGTGTCAAAGGTACAAACCCGCCAAATAGTTTATACTTCTTTTCTCCAACGACGTTTATAGGGATCTGTGAGATGACGGCTGGGGTCTGATAATTCTCGTTTGTCTTATCCTGTTCTGTTAATGGCCCATACAGGATAGGAGGTTTTGTATCTGGAGCTTTTAGTACCTGTTCTGGTATTGGAGGATGATATTTAAGAACAGGGGAGGCTTCGGCGCTTGCAGGAGGCTCCAGACTCGGCGAAATATCTGGCTTGTGGTTTGTTTGTAGTTGTTCCTTGGGATACTTCGTTGCCGATGATGAAGGTACAGTTTTCACCTGAATATCACCGATATTGGAAGGCCGACGGAATAAGGAGTCTACGGCCGATGTAGTTTGAGGAACTACAGCGGCTTTGTCACTACCAGGACCATTCTTTGACTGATGGTCGAAGTAACTTCGTAGATTTGAGAACGGGAAGATCTGTGGTGCTCCAAGTGACGCGGTAATCAAACACGTCGTCAGAACGACCTGTTGGGTGAGAGAAACATTACAGCTATGGTCAGAATTATTTATTATTACACATTTTGGTTTACTTACAGAAGAAAACTGTTAAAAACATGTGGTAAGAATATGGAAATGTCGTATCCAGTGAGCAATAAATAACATAATATTGTGCTCTGTTGGTAGGCCTGAGGATAAAGTTGACCAGTCCATTCATTGAGCGAGTTTAAGATGTATTTTAAATTTCCTCAACCGCCCCAATACGCCTATGAGCCTCTGCAATGATTATGTCTGCAGATAACTCAATTTATTTTGCTTTTTCACAATTCGATTTACTAGCGGCTGTGCCGTAACTCAGGCGGTTGACGCCACCGAGCATCCCCGGGTCCGTTCCCAGGTCAATTCACGTTGGATTTATTTACAGATATATTTTTTGTTAAAGTCCTTTGTTTACCAAATGCCAGTATTATTCAACCGCTGCTCCGAAAATACATTTTATCACGCGAATAAAACAATAATTATAATATAAAGGTTAATCAACCCTTGAGCTTAATTAAGGACCACGCTGTAGATGCGTTTGAGCAATTGAAGTGTAGCCCAGTTGTTTTAATTTAAATATTTCTGCTTAATTTTGTATATAGCCACGGTGATCTAGCGGTTAGAACGCTGGCCTTGTAATCCTGGGGTCTCGGGTTCGATTCCCGGCGGTGCCCGAATTTATAACTTGTGTTGGGCAAGGCCGTGGTCTAGGCAACACGGAATTTTCCTCCGTTCATATGGACCTGTCGTCAGACAGAACACTAAATAAAAAAAAAATTGTATAATCATTTCTTTATTCAGAGCCTCGCGTCACAACCGCTGAGAACCATCGCCTTATACAGTAATCGCTTATGTAAACGCCAAATAAATAGACGAATAAGAAATTGAGAAATATAAACCGAATTAGAATTGGATGTGGTATGATTAACATAACAAAATCCGAATTACGATTTCTCTAATTGCAGAATAGTTTCAGTGAAATATTATCTGCAACTAACAGGTATTTCACTGCACAATTAACGTGATCCCATTAATTTCGTCACCAAATCGATACAGTTCACCTAATCTTACGTTATTTTAATAGATTTTTAGAATCGAACTCTTACATTGAAGAAATCTTCAAATTTAACACGTTTCTGCTAGTCATTATAACCAATGAGTGAAGCTAATTCCTGAGGATAAATGATCTGGAACGAATTACATCTGAGTTTAATACCGTGTCCACTCAACGATTTACCGTCTCAGCCTTAAAGAAATCATATTAAGTTTACCTGCCTTTCTTAACGTACCGCAGAGTTATACAGGGTGAGGCATTTAAGTCAGCTAGTCTGATAATATAAGGATACGCCTCTAATCGATACGAAGTGACAAACGATTATATAATCATGGAAGGCGTAGTTTTAGCTTGCAGTGGTTTTCGTGTCAGAGGCTCGTCGCCATTTTGAAATCTCGTGTTTTTTATTATGTGACATGAAATTGTAGATTACAGAACTTGAGATACGTAAACAGGCAGAAAATTGTAATGATTCAACCGGGATGTGAACCCACGTCGAAGACTTCTACATCCAATCACCAAAGTAGACAGACGAATTGATGTAAACTACTGATATTTTTAAATGTCCGTCTGTAAATTAATACCAAACATCGATCGAAGTAGCTAAGGGCCTTGAGCTATTTAAACTCTGAGATCACGTGATGTTCATTTCGTCTGTGTTGTGTTCTGTTCAGAATGTTGGACGGATCGTACATTAAATCGGGTACACGTAATGACCGGAGGATTTTCAATTTCATAGTTAATTCTGAATTAGAACAGACCTCAGTGTTTTGTTGGAGGAATGTTGATTTATTGTTCTTATGGAGCGATACTTGACTCGTATCGGGACAAAACCTGGCGATGAGCCATGCAGTTCCAGCTGGGAAGTGACAGTTGCGTTTTAAGTTTATTATTGAACACTCTGTAGAATATTTGCTAGAGATTGTTCAATGTCGTGTTACGAACAAATGGGCATGTTCCATCCGCGATTGGCTTTTTTAAACAGGAACGACCAAAATGTATCGATACATGAGCATATTTATCAATACATGGGCAAATGTATCGATACATGGGCATATGTATCGATACATGGGCAAATGTATCGATACATGGGCATATGTATCGATACATGGGCATATGTCTGATTTGCTAGTGTCATTCGATATTTCTGTGTGCGCACGAATAGGACGTGAAATGAAGCAAAAACAGAAAAGCGACCAGAAAGAACAATTATTGGATCGAATCTCAGAAAAAGTTAATGAAGTTGTGTTCTTGGTCAGTGGCCGTATTAGTCGTAGTTAGGTTAGGTTCGTTCCGGTGATCAGCTTCTGTGCTGTGTTGTGGAGAAAGCGCTGTACGTCTTTTTCCATTCCATGAGAAAGAAACAGAACCGACCGGTGACATTACACGGTCGAAACAAAATGGACGCTTAGGTCTGAGCAAAAACGTGGTGTCGAGTCCCGAGTTCCAAGACCCACCGCTTTCCCTGCACTACATATATACGGAAAGAGAGTTAGGAATTTCCGTAGGAAATAAAAACTACAAGACAAAAGAATATTACATTCACTTTTGTAATCAATTTAGCCCAATACCCGTTTTTCGCCTGGGTTTATAAATATACTGAAATTATGAAACGTCTTATTTATGATAGAAAATAAAAAAATGTTTTACGTAATAATGTCTGTAACTACGTGTAATAATGAAATTCATAAACAGTGAATAATGACAGGACATTTTAATCTCTTAGGTGACACGTAGAAGTTAGTACGCTGTAAAAACCGCTTAGACATTTTTACTTGTCATCAAATTCAGGTTGTGAAAAATAAATTATGTCATAGGGTAACGATTTTCTGTAAACGTTCGTGATAAAATTCTGGCATTCGACTGAGGAAAACCTCGAGAAACTTCAGTAAGGAAAGTCCGAAGCTCCATTTATTTTATGGTTTCATATATTGACAGCGACGTTATATTATTTAATTTAATTCGGTAATAATAATAGGCTAATGGAATACAATCAACAAATCTTAACTCTTATAAAATATCCTTTTGTTGTGCATCAGATTCTAATAAAACACTGAATGAAAATACTGTATTATGGATTCTTATAGGACTACATTTATTATTTGATTTTTTTACTAATTTGTATTCCACAAAATGTATTTTCACGCTGATAAAATCAAGGAATAGGAGATTGGGACGGCGAATGGGAGAACAGAGAAATTAATGCAGGAATTTAATGGGTAGAACCGTAGATATCGCCTTCGAGACCTAGGCGTAGATGGTAAGATAATATTAAAATTGTTCGTAGTGGAATATAAATTGAGGGAGTGGATAGGATTCGTCTTGCTCAGGATACGAACTCGTGACATAATTTTATGAATACGACAAAGAATATTTCCTTTCCGAGGAATTTTTAACCTCTATAGTGACCGTTAGCTTCTCTGGTATATGCAATTAGTTACGTAGACATTTATGTATTAATACTATATTTAATTCCTCGGTCAGTAAGTGTCTATGGGCTTAGTGACCTTGGTTCAACTACCGACAGGTTCAGAGGTATTTCTACTAGTGCTTATTTCGCTGTCGTAAATTCGGGAGTTCTAGGAAGCCTGGAGCTCGGTGTACGTACCATGGTACAGACACAACTTCACCTTCGTTCATAGCTTGCATGTACGCAAATAGGTGATTAAAACACGAGGCATTGCCCAGAGCGATTGTGAAGGACACTTCCGGTTGAACCAAAGTTGTGACACCGGCTATTCTGAGATTTGCATACAGCCAAAAACCCGGAGGATAATTTATAACGATGTAATCCGTACTTACTGGAAGCTTGAACGGTTTAAACTACACCCTTACATAACCTACGAATGAATCAGTTCTTAGAATATCGATGAATTAGAACGTATTTTATAGGAGTTTTATTTTGTATAATGAATATCTTTATTTAGTGAGAAATATTGAGCATATTTTGGGAAACATTGCTTCGAATGTGTTTTAATAATTCACGATTAAATTATTGACTATATTTTAACAGGATCTTCGTGTTTTAAGCCCACAGACTATTAATGTTTTATGCAGAGGTTTGTAGCAAACACTCGCTCACAGACTATTAATATTTTATGCAGAGGTTTGTAGCAAACACTTGTCGGTAAATACGCTTTGCAATCACAGTGACTACGCAAGGCCACGACTTATTCCTGGTATTTGGTTTGCGGTAGGGACGTATGGACGTGTTTCACCGCGTTCTTCATTTCCACTAACGAGGTTGTAGAAAGCAGCCTACTTTGCAAATAATCTATACTCTTATTCTTCATCCATCATTGGTTTACCCACGAGGTAAAGCGATGTTGCTGGTTTAACAGCTGGTCTGGAAGAGGATTCCACCTCTATTGTCCAAGTCAAGAATGAGTAGAGTTGTATCTACATTAAAACATACGTCTCCATGGCGTGGCGCGTAATAATAAGTTCGAAAATAAACATTTTATATCCATTTCATGGTCACAACAGAGTATAAGAACCAAAGAATCACAGACCGCTTGTGAACCAAATACATGGGGCGAAGTCCCTCTTGAGAGATGGTATTTTTTTAGCTTCAAGACAACCATCTTCAGAGTCACCGCCTTGAAAACTCAAATCCTACAATTGTAACTTTTGTCGTAATTTGTGAAAATAAGAGATGAATCTTTAATGTATTATGAATAGCCTCGTACTGTAAAAAGCGAGCTTGCCTCGCAGCTAAACGGATTCTTTTACATAACCTCATAGAACGGAATATGAACGTGGGATGTGTTCCTGTTCCGGTTTCAGTGGCGGGCTCTTGTGAGCACTGAAATGAACTATAAGCTTATATAAAAGAAGATCCCTGCTCCGTAGATTTAGTTAGAATGTTTGATGTTGTCGGTGATAATTCTCACTTGACTGTGGCTATTGAAAGAAATTGGATATTTTGAAGCCTAATAAATTATCAAATTACGTCCCCCCCTTCTTCAGGGCGATATTGTCACCGTCTTTTAAAATCGGAAATAAGTAGAAAGTTAAAGAATAAGTAAAATCTGTCCATTCCGCGCCAGTAAGTTTTAAGGTCGTTGGTACTCTTGTGTTCCTTCAGGTTTCGCCACGTGACGGGCGATAACCTTCAGAGACGTAAAAAACAGATGAAATTAAAATTATATGATTAAAATTTATAATTTGGAAACGCAATTTAAAATATTAAATAATGTTCCGATAAGTTATATACACATTATAGTACGGAATATTAAACTTTTGTGTAAACGTATTTTAAGGACTTATGGTATATTGGTTTCTATTTTTAACTATACATTTTATAGTCACGAATGCTCCTGCAAATATTTTGTACAGTTCCTTAGTAAAGCCATTTGTATATAGCTTGTGACATTCTTAAGCACTTCAACATTTATTAAGCTTATCAAGAAGTTCTGTGATTTTTCGAGGAAACTGAAATTTCGTCAACATTTTAAAAAAAAATCTGAATTGGATCTCATGTCACAGCCCAGTCTAGTCCAGAGCCTCACATTGCCTCTGGGATACATTTTAATATTATTCTTCCGTTTTCCTATGTCTTCCAAGTGATCACCTCCCTTGAGGCTTTCTGACCAAAATTCTCTCTTCATTTCGAAGGTGAAGTATTTTATAGCCTACAACCAGGTGGACCTTAACACCCAGGTCTTTCTCCAGGGTGCTTACTCCGTAGGGCCTTGCCCCCTCCAGGGGCAGAGCCACAATCCTGGTCTTTTTACCCGGCATTCTTGTCCCCTGTGGCCTATCGTGGCCGTTTCTCCCTTGATTTGTTCGCCGATACTGGTCACCCCTGTGATTTCACCATTTTGGTTGCACGATGTGAACCGAGGTCATTGTCGTACTTGAGGTTTTACGGTGGTGAGTTCGAGACTTCACGGCGCCACAAACGGAAGACGTTATAGTCCTTGAAATTTCTGTGTACTTCAAGAATTCTTCTCTACGTCAGGGAAGCCTGAGTCTTTTTCGGCGAGAGGTTGCATGGACTGACGAAATTCCCTGACAACGCAGTCCAGAGTAAGGAGACTGTTGACAAGGAACTGCAAATCTGCGTGACGAACTACTGTGTTTCGTATAGTCTATTTTAGAAGATAACTTTCCTCTATTTTAATTAATCTCTCGTAAATAATAATATTGACACAAACAATGTTTACATAGTACAGAAAGGGCATTAGGATCAGAAGATAAAGTTATGTTGAATTTATTTCGAATACTTTGTACCTAACAATATGAGGTCAGTAATGTATTTTCAGTTCCATTTTTGTCTGTGGCTTAAGGTTTAGATGGCACATGGATCTGTTACGGACAATGAAGAAAACCGAATCCATGCTAATTTATTTGGGTTAATCTCCCGAGAAATATGTAATTTTGCTTTTATATTTTTCGGCACATCACCGAAATTGTATTTTGATGATCAGTGCTGAGACGTCTCATATGCCACGATTCTAACTTATATAATTTTACTGATAATAGTAATTTTCATTCGTTAATGTACTTTAAAACTAGGACAAATTAGATTAATTTTAATCCTCTGGTCTGGAATCCGTGAATCGACAATTTACAAATGGACGTTGACTCAAACCTTGCGAAATATTTGGGAACAATTGATCCTATAATCGATTTTTTTTGCCATAAATAATCCTAGTGTTACGTGACCCCGAGAGTGAACCTCACATCGTATTTTATCTCTTGATGAGGTTAAGAATTCTTGGAGCTCCCCCACGACACTTTGTTTAATTTAAGTTCAAAGTAAATTTCTAGCAGTTTTATTTTTCAGTAGATATAAAGACCGGTGATTCTCAAGCATGGCCGCCTACTTAATGTCTTCATAAGTAGTTTGATACTACAATGTAAGTCATAATTAACCACTGTTTCAAATTTCATAACAGCACTAAAAGTTACTTTTTAAGAATTACGTAAGTAAATGAAAAATATTTTTAAACGTGTAATGTTTGAAGGTTTTCATATAATCTGGAATATATTGGCCCACACCAAAACAGTTCTTAAACAGAAAGCTTAGAGCAGTGGTATTCAACCTTTTTTGTTCGCGTACCCCCAGATATAATTTCTCTTCAACTTTGTACCCCCAAACTTGTTGGTGTATAATTCAAGTTATACAAAGTATATAATCTACATCTAAAATAAATTAAATAAATTAAATTACTGATTATTCAGTGTTTATCATAAAATAATATTTTGTTTAAATTTCACGTACCCCTTAAGATGTCTTCGCGTACCCCCAGATATAATTTATCTTCAACTTTGTACCCCCAAAGTTGTTGGTGTATAATTCAAGTTATACATAGTATATAATCTACATCTAAAATAAATTAAATAAATTACATTACGGATTATTCATTATTTATCATAAAATATTTTTTTTTTAAATTTCACGTACCCCCTAAGATGTCTTCGCGTACCCCAGGTTGAATACCACTGGCTTAGAGGAATCGTTTTTGCTTCTCAGCTAACAACACGATAATTTTGTTGTTTAATTATTCTGTGTAAAATTAAATAATAAATTGGTACATGATGTAATACGTACCAGTATTAATATAATCTTCATGATCAGATTGAGAGTAAAGCAATTTTAAAAATGAAACTTAAAACACGAAATTCAGCACCAGTCACATAACTGCGAGAAGTTAAACTGTTAGTCAACAGCGGTTGTTAGTGTTCTGTCTTCTGAACCATGCCCGTGCCCGACTTTTATACCAGAATGCTGTAGAAGTCCGAGGAGCCAAGGACTGGTCATAAGAAGTGGGGAAAGTTGAAATACAATGGTCTGCAGACAAGAGTGGTAGTCAGTGATGAATCTGCATAAAAACGAAAGCAAAACCATGGGAAGTTATCGATAGATAAAACAGGCACGGAGCGTGTAGTCGAAGGCGTCCTCAGAGTGTGAAATCCTTGCACGTACGAGGCGCAAATATTGTTATAACGGGCAGTGTTAAGAAAATGATGTCACGAAAATGTTTCTTTACGTAAATCTCGGCGAAAAGAATGAAAAGGAATTGGTGACTAAACGGTTTTTTTTAGAGGTTAGAGGTCCAAATCTACGAATCACAAACTCATTAAGGTGGGTCAAACTTTCAAACATGCTCGACCCAAAAGGGGGAAATTGTGACTCGCGATTATCTGCAATCAGTAGTACCAACCTTAGGGTTTAAGCTCAATGGATTGAAAAAAGAAATCATGAACGAAAAAATATATATATATCTTCCTTTTTCCCTGACATCGAGACTGAATGTGTTTATGAAGGAATTTGAAAGGTAATATCCCATAAATATACCTCTGTCTCAGTAATAATTACCTAGGAAAGTGCAAAACTTGAGATTAAATAGTTATACGTGTATGATTGCACGAAAGTTGCTTAGAAATGTCAAAATATCTTCCCTCTAATTTCTAAAGAAAAAGTTTGATCTCTTTCAGATTTGAGAATTTAAAAATGAGAATTCACTGAAATACGCTGAATCCATTTTCCTTCAAATTTCTTGTAGTTGAGCGTATTTGGTTCTGTATTTGGTATTTATCTTCTTGAAAGTATTTTAACTAAACAGGATTCTCGACAAGGCTGAGTCATGCTGAAAAGTGGATTATAAAAGAAATGCTGATTAAACAAGTGGATAAATAATTACTTGCTCGGTTAGCAGGGTATTTTAATTGTTCTGTAAACCACAAAACCATTCATTCCGTAACCACCTCCCTATAATCTGAAATCGTTAAGAATTTCGAACAACGAAATGTTAAATACGTCTACGTGAGACGGATAAAAGGCCCTAAAACTATTGCTTGCATCAGTAATACACGGAAGCGCTGTTATTAATGTAAACGGCGTATTAAATGTAAGTGTATATAGCAAATGAAAAAGAAAAAATCGCAAACTAATGACGATGGACCCATAAAATTCCCTGGCGCCAGAGTAAAGGGGTATAAGTTCTAAAAGTTCAACCAACCAACCAGATGGCTTAGGGAACCCGAAGGGTCATCACCGAATTAACCAAAGCCCTTCACCGGACCCTGTCCTGGGCCAACGAAATCCAGTCTCCTTCAACTCCTAGCTCCCATAGATCCCGCCTGAGATTATCCTCCCATCTTCGTCTAGGTCTCCCCAGAGGTCTCTTCCCCTCAGGCTTCCCAAATAGTAGACCCAACCAACCAGATGACTTACGGAACTCGAAGGTTCATCACCGAATTAACCAAAGCCCTTCACCGGACCCTGTCCTGGGCCAACGAAATCCAGTCTCCTTCAACTCCTAGCTCCCATAGATCCCGCCTGAGATTATCCTCCCATCTTCGTCTAGGTCTCCCCAGAGGTCTCTTCCCCTCAGGCTTCCCAAATAGTAGACCCAACCAACCAGATGACTTACGGAACTCGAAGGTTCATCACCGAATTAACCAAAGCCCTTCACCGGACCCTGTCCTGGGCCAACGAAATCCAGTCTCCTTCAACTCCTAGCTCCCATAGATCCCGCCTGAGATTATCCTCCCATCTTCGTCTAGGTCTCCCCAGAGGTCTCTTCCCCTCAGGCTTCCCAAATAGTAGACCCAACCAACCAGATGACTTACGGAACTCGAAGGTTCATCACCGAATTAACCAAAGCCCTTCACCGGACCCTGTCCTGGGCCAACGAAATCCAGTCTCCTTCAACTCCTAGCTCCCATAGATCCCGCCTGAGATTATCCTCCCATCTTCGTCTAGGTCTCCCCAGAGGTCTCTTCCCCTCAGGCTTCCCAACCAATACCCGGTGCACACCTCTTGTCCCATCCATGCGTGCTACATGCCCCGCCAATCTCATTCTTCTCGACTTAATCACCCTGACAATATTGGGGGAGGAGTACAGATTTTTAAGCTCATCATTATGCAGTTTCCTCCATGCCCCATCGTCTTCTCTCTTAGGCCCAAATATCCTCCTCAAACACCTGCAATCTGTGTTCCTCCTTCAGAGTGAGAGACCATGTTTCGCACCCATACAGGTATAGGAAACGAAAAATTATTTTTGAAAGTCCTCATAAATTACGATTATTTACTTTTAAAACATTTATACAAATATAAATATAGAATTTAAAGATGAACGTAAGACTGAAGTGATAAGTTTTACTATAAAAATACAATCCCCACAGCAGTAATCTTACTTCGATCGTAATGTTTTCACCATGGCATCCTTAAATTAAACTGACTGTACCAAGCTCGTAAAGGATTTAATAATATTTCCATCAGTCGTTAAAGACACTTTCTCATCATTTTGTATTTAAATCTTGCTGTATTTAACGATACTGTTTCAACTGCATTGGTTATCCTATAGCGTCTATTATAGGATGATTTTCAAACAGTGAGTTGGAAAGAATATAATATAAAGCTGTCGTGAATTTTCGAATTCTCGTCCATTTAGGTTAACAGCCCGCGAGTCCATAAGTCTTCTCTGATGCGTCTTCGTGGTTAGGATTTGTCAGTTTCAGAGACGTGTTGAAGAAAGTGGAATTGAACGCCGTGATGCGGTATTTATATAAATTGAAGGAGATTATAACACCCCTCCAGCCACGAATAAACATAAAAGCAATGGACGTTTAACTGTGAAGTCTACTGTGGGACCCATCCCAACCCCGAGTTTTACGAAAACATGGTGTCTCATCTTCAGAGACCACAATCACTCCATTCTAGTCATTACTGGGCATGCGCGTGATTAATGTCTGGAGTCGCGAGTGTCGGTCCACTCCCGACACCGAACACTAGTGTCTGTTCGCACGTGATGACGTCACACGAGGGTTACGTTGTCCTATATCCGGGCCGACGTAGCGATAGACTGGCGGTTTCTTCTTTGTACTAGGAAAAACAAGTAACTTACAAAGCGTTATGTATAATATAAATAATCTCTTTAACAAGCACACTTTTAACCCGAAGATGGAGACAGAGTGTTCTTCCGAAACGCTGGTAACCGCCTATAAGAGTGCACGGCGTCGCTACTCAGAATACCGTAAGCGCCTTCTAAATTAATCTGTGAAGTTCTTTTCAATCTTGTCAATGAGCGTATTGTTTAATGACTCGCGAATAACCCAGGAACTAGGGTCGTGGCGGATTGTAGCGTTTCTGGTTTTTATTCGGAAGATCTCGACTCTGAGACCGGTTGTCCTTTCTAAGGTTCTTCGTGCTTGTCCTCAGTCTCAAAGGTAAGTTAAATTAATCCCACGATCGATTTTTCCCACGTCCTTGGTCACCCTATAATCCGAACTGCTAACAGAGACACTTAGTATAAGATAAAAATAAACAAATAAAAAAAAACTCCGTGCATCAGAGATCGTCAACACATCGTTGAAGTTTGTACCGTGCAATGAAACAAGTTTGACGAGTCTCGTTTGTCAAAGATGACCGATGCGTGTTACTGTGTTATGAATTTGATGTGGCACACTCGAGTGGCCGCGAGCTATTTTAAGATATTGCAGTAGGACAGTGGGTGAGGCGAACAAACGAGTGTTTGTACCGAAACGGGGAAACTGCACCTCCTACTCAGTTTTTTTTTTACGCACTTTCACTTTTATATACGGAAACACAGAGCGCAAGGTAAACTCTTGATATTCTTTTGAGTGACGAAGCTGTTTAAATTAAGTACTAAATTAAGCAGTGATTAAAAACTTCAATGAAGTGTACAGGATTATCGAAAAGTCACGTAACTCATATTAAAATGTTTATTGATGGTTGCAATTCAATGCAGTAGGTTTGCATTAACCCTTTGAAGCCGAAGATCGTCTGAATATTATTTATGAATTCAGTCCGTACCGCGAAGAAAACACTACACCTCACCATTACGAAAATCAGCTGGTTAACCCTTTTGAAGCCGAAGCTCGTCTTCATAATATTTACGAATCCAGACCGTACCGCAAAGAAAACACTTCACTTAACCATTAGAAGTCGAATCAGGCGGTACCACATAAGATTTAACAAAAGAACATCTCGGTCAAAGCCTTAATAAACACGTATTATATATCTGACTATATAATACCCCAAGCAGGTCTCGCCATTTCGTGACCCGCTATCTCGTCCGTCAGTTGTCTTTCAACAATCGAACTGCAACGAGTGTCGATTATCGAACGCTACCTGACATCTCGTTCTGACTTGACTTTTCCAGGTTAAGTTAAGGAAACGTTTCCTGAATCTACTACGCCAAAGAAATTAACAATATCTCGTTTGGTGATCCGTTTATTATCGCTGCAGAAACTTTTTCGCCGTTTTTAATGGAACGCTAGGAAAAGAGTAAATATATGCATTGTCAAACGCTGGATTATTGAGGTTCGATTCACGACAGAGACAGAAGTGTCTCATCGCCTTCGTATACAAACAGGCTCGAGTGCCTAGGTACAGAGCTACCGGAACGTGGAACTAACCTCCCATTCGGAAGTGGAACAAAACTCATACAAAAACCTTTTGGTGGGTCACGTAACCCTCTACAGGAACTTTAGAATGTCTGTGATCTGTCTACAACGTGATTCTTAACATAATGTAACATAATGTAGATTTACAAAGTGGAAATAACAAGGTAGGTACTTACTTTAAGGCTTCGACCGGGATGTTCTTTTGTTAAATCTTATGTGGTACCGCCTGATTCGACTTCTAATGGTTAAGTGAAGTGTTTTCTTCGCGGTACGGTCTGGATTCGTAAATATTATGAAGACGAGCTTCGGCTTCAAAAGGGTTAACCAGCTGATTTTCGTAATGGTGAGGTGTAGTGTTTTCTTCGCGGTACGGTCTGGATTCGTAAATAATATTCAGACGATCTTCGGCTTCAAAGGGTTAATTACAGTTTGCCTTTGCAAAGTAGGTAGACTACAGATTGTCGGTAGGAACATCAAATAGTCTACTTGCATTTCACATCTATTCTTACTGCGTTACTTTAGAAGGACTTTGGAATCACGTGACTTTCCTTTCGTACCGTGGAACGTAATTGTACGTACTACGTAATTTCATGGAGAACTTTCCCAACCGCAAGTAAACTATTCATAATTATGATGTGCATTCAAGGTGATATACAATACCTTATATTTGTCAAGGGTGCCTCAAGCTTGAAAAACAAGACAGATGATTTCTAAAAATCCAGTCCTGTATGTTGCTGGAGATATACATCATATATAAATCAGCAGTTGGCCCCGTAAGCTTTCTCCTTCAACTTGCAGCTTTGTTCGGTTTATATTCTTTATTTCTTGAGGCGTATGGAAATTAATATGGTTCAGAATGCAGAATCAGGAAGGAGCCAGGCTTTGTCCTACTTAAAAACGTGCCTATTGTATCAACGGTATATTACAGAAGCTCTTTGACAATGCTTTATATCTCGTACTTTGCATCTCGCTCACTCGCTTTAAACAGTGTCACGTATGCGTTTGTGTATTTCTTCTACTCGCAATCTACTGGCATGGACGAATCACACAGTTCTTGTCTCGGCTACTGTCGCGCATTTATACGGACTGAATGCTGACAATATGGCGCAACGTCACGTGATAGCGTTGTACAGCAGTGCCCAGATTCCGAGAAATGGACTCTCAGCAACAAATAAAAAAATACACTGTCACTTGCAAGTTAGAATTTGTATTGTTGTAAGTTTTCACATTCATTGCATTAATTACCCAATCTGAAACAAACGGATGTGTTCTGGATACCTTGTTTTACGTACTGAAACAAATACTGAAGTTGTTTGTCCGTACAGCTAAATAACAGGACTTCCTGCATCGGAATTTGCCTCAGAAGCTGACACATTGCACACATTTAGTAACAATCTGCAAATGTCTTGTATTAATTATACAATTTTTATATTGTAAATTTCCACTTGAGTATGCTGATGCATCGTTATGAATAAACTATAAGGAGCCGAGTTCTTTTTTGAGCAACTGATGGTCGATCGAGATTTCCTTCATCCCCACCGCCTTCCGAGAATCGATCCTGATCGTCCAAGGCCGTGGGGGGCGAGGGTTTCTGACTGAGCTATTGCGGCTCGCATCATAGTTATAAGAGTTGTGTATAGATGTCGCAGGGTATAAGCAAGTGTTGACTTACAGATTCTGCATGAAAAGTGAAATGCGCATCGGGATCCGTGGGAGTGGTGATGTTTGGTGTAGGTAGATAAGTGTGGGTTGTAGTATGCTTCGATTTTATTGGAATGACAGTAGTACTGCATAAATGTGTTTAGAAAGTACTTGATCTTTACTCTGTCCGAAATGTCTCGAAAGCGAACTGCAAAATCGATTTTTGTGGACATCAGGAAAGGATGTAATTCAGGCCAGGTTCAAGCACGAGAAGTAAGTATATACAGTAAACCCCTTCAAGTTGGACACTCCTTTGTACATTAGTCACACTTAATTGGAACCGACGTTTAACAGTTTCGTATTTTGTGATTTTGAATTTCTGACAGACGAATGACTCGTACCTGAAGGATTAGCTTAAGGTTGACGGTGGGAGACATTGAAACAATTTGAATATTGTACTCTTCTTGGTAGTAACATTTCTGGAGGAACTTCTTCAAGGTAGAATTATTATCTGTTGTAAAAATGTCCAATACTTGCCGGATCCCCTATGTCTCCAACAGTAGTGTACAGTTTTCTTTAAATCGCAGGGTATTGCTGTACGTTCCAAGTTCCAGCCTTGACCTTGTAGGGGCGGAGCAAATTGAAGGTCACCATTGACGGGGGTTGAGTGTACGTGTGAAGGAAGTGTCTTCATTCTAAGTCCAAAATTAAATTCTACAGGAGAGAGAAAAGGAAATTGATATTTTGAACTTTTAAATGAAAAGCTAATCCTACAGTTTCTGTAAACATTGTCTATGCCATCACCATGTGACTATGTCACACTTGTTCAACAGAATATGAGAATATTAAACGATCATAAAACATAAGCCACACTTGCTGGCTTGTTCACCGAACTGCGTAAAGTGCTATTTTGGTTGGAAACTCTGATGTGAAGAGAGCACTTGTGAGATATGTGCCCAGAAAGATGGGACTGGATTTACCTGGCTCAGGACAGTGACTGGTGGTGGCTCGTTCCAAAATATTGGAGCGATTATCAGCTTCTCAAGGATTGCTCCTTGGAGAAATTTTATTTATTTAATTATCTCTGAGTATTTTGTAACATTGAGAAATGTCACCCAATATTAATTAGTCAATTTATACTTTGGAATTATTGGGAATTCTTCCAAGACAGAGTAAATCATATTTATCTGTAGTACTTGTAGCGTACAGTGCTGGTTTAGAAACCAAAAAAAAAAAAAAGTTTTTCTGTGAATATAATTTGGCATAGAATTAATTCTACTGGTATATTTTGTTTTGTTTGTAGGTGGAATTGCCCGAACTGGGTAGAAATGGCTTGTTGATACAAGTAAAGGCTTGTGGTTTATCAATATCCAAGATTGAGTCTACAGCGCTTTGTCAGATATTGTCAAACCCCAACAAGAACTTGGGTGTTGGTGCAGGACATGAGGTGGCAGGAACTGTGGTTGCTACTGGCGACGACGTCACAACTTTGTCTAAGGGAGACCACGTCGTGGGTGAGTGCTAAATTGGCGACGTGCCGCTCGACATCCTTGTCGTATAATAATCGTTTTCCTACGAACGGTGAAATCGCATTCCTGACTAATTTATGTTCTGCCCCGATGTAGGAATAATACCTCTTGATTACGGACAGTCTGGATGTGCTGACTACGTTGCGCTCCAAGAATTTGACGTCGGTGAGTTCCGCTTAATTGTAATTATTGCCGTATTAATCTCTAATATTTTATGCTTTGGGGGCTTACTATTTGTGTTCGCAGTGATAAAACCGCACGGTGTGAGTTTTGTGGATGCAGCGGGGTGCATAGGAGATTCTGTGAAAGCTTACACAGCTTTGCATTATCTGGGAAAGCTCTCTTCTGGTGACACAGGTGAGTATACAATTTTTAAATAAATAGTCTCAACCCATAAAATATAAAAGTGTAATTCACCGTGTGATTTTAAACTAGACGAGCGAGGAGTATATGGCAGAAACAAGTTGGCAGTAGTAACATTCCAGTTTTCTTAATGTTACATACCATTAACTGATTATCGTGAATATTCATAAAGACAAGTTGACGCGGACTGATTCAGCGTTTCCATAAAAGTGATTGAGGTATGGCAGTGTATCATAAAAGTTAATAAGTATTATTATTTATTATTAAGTGTTCTGTCTTACGACAGGTCCATTGCACTGCCCAAAAAGAGCTCTCCAGTTGTCCCTATTCTCAGCTTCTCGCTTTAATTCCTGGAACGTCATCTTCTTTCCTTGTTTAAGGTCGTCGGTTAGCTGTATCAGTCTTCTTCCCAGTCCTCGCTTTCCTTCAACCTGGCCTTCGACGATATCACTCAGTAACCCATTCCTTCTCATAATATGTCCCAGCTAGTTAGCTTTCCTTCGTGTAATCGCCTGTTAATAAGTATGTGGCATTTTAATGAATATTATCTGTAAGAATTTTTTGCCAAATTCCTGAACAGAGAATCAGATTGGAGTAACACGTTCATGTAAATTCCAGACTTGTTCGGAATTGCTCGACGCCTTTTATGCGACACGTAAATGTAGTTCGTTGAAGTCAGTCTTGAAATAAAATTAATTCTGATGAAAGACTCTCGGGCGACAAGCCACGTCAGGTGTCTGAATGGCGAATGAACCGTTTCTCCTGCGGAGGAAATGGTTCATTCCCGAGAGTCTTTCGTCAGCTTCAGTCGCCGCGACTGGAACTTGGGCAGTTTCGCTGTGAAGAGCAACGGCGAATGGAACTCCGTCAGCTGATACTGATATGAATCTGATATCTTCTGGAGTTTCTGATATTGAATGGAAAGATTGTACGCAAGATATTCTTATCGCAGTCTCTGGCATTTTCTGAACAATTCATTTTCCCGGAATATTCTTTATGGGTTATCGCTGATTTTAAATCTGCACCAAAAATTGGGTGCGCGCTGAGACGTATGTTTATTTCCAGTGCTCGTGCTAGATGGCGCATCTTCTTTTGGTAGCATCTGCATTCAGTTGGCTCATCACTGGGGAGCCAAAGTATTAACGACTTCCTCGTCAGAGGATGAAAAACTTTACCTTCAGAATATGGAAGTAGAATTAGCACAGATTATTGAACTGAATGAGAAGAATTCATCTCTTAAATCAGCGGCAATGTTAGAGACGGGGAATCTTGGAGTTGATATTGTTGTGGATCAGGGTATTGCTCAATATCCACAGGTAGGTGACTCGATT
>NW_019060431.1:26676-50404 GCF_000696155.1 Zootermopsis nevadensis
AATATTTCTTAACGTTGGTATCCAGGGTAACGATCTACATACAAAAGTATGTTTCTCAAATAACATTTTGAACATATTTAATTATTATAAAATAAAAAGATCAGTCAAATATATTAGACTGTCTTAAACATACCAAAGAAAAGCTGCTTAAGGACTTAAGTAATATTTATATGGCGTGTGAGTAAACCTGCCTCGCCATCTCTCATTTGGCGAACGGTACTTTGTGTTGTTGGAAATAATTATCGTCGTCGTTTACGATGTTGAACTTTTTAGCAAAAAAACTGTTTCCCGTGAAGACTTTCTTTCTTATGTAATGTGATTAGAATATAATATTTATTTTATTTTATTTTGGTTTAGTTTGCTGCTGTTTGTAGGCCTGCGTGTTGAGTTCTGCTTGCCTGTTACAGGCCGTTTGTTTAATAAATTAACTGAATTGTTGGAGCGAGGGCAATGTCTATACCATGAAGGAATTGATTCCTGGCAGCGACAGAATTTGTTCTGCTTGCCGTCAAGTCCAGACCTGCTCTGGGGCTACTGCGCCTATTTAGTTGATACCAGGGGCATTTCCCAGGATAAGAAGTGGCCACAGATATACCGTATTAGGCTGGGGCCACACGACCGTACAAAGTACGCCAGTTGTAACGCACATCGTGACGTCCGTCATAGAATTATGAAGGGGCATATAGGGTACAACACACGAAGCGCGCGATCCTGCAATTTCAGCAGATAGTTTTGAAAACTATTATAAAGCCAAATTGAAAAAAAAAATGGATTTCTTTGTCCTACAGACATGAATAAGAAAGTTCTAAACTCTATTTTGCTTGTTTTAAAAGCTGCAGATTCTCTACCATTCTCATTCACTATTACTTGTTTTCATTTTTATATCAGTTTGCGTATTACCAATATATTTTGAAAAATTAAACTTCAAAATTAAAATTAGGTTTATATTTTTCATATGAAGGGGTTTTCCCTGTTTCTGTGACCTCAAATTATTAAGCTTAAATGGTGAGAAGGGGGAGGGTACAAATCTCAATATTTTTATTTGTTCCTGTGATTATGCGCAGGATCGCAAGATTAGGCGTTCTTTATTTTACATTGTGTTTATGCAAATTGTAGTTTGTTAGTGATTTTGGTACACTTCATCTCTTCTTTCGTTCACGTTAGGGTCAATCATCTTTATATTAAAAAGAATGGTAAAGACCGTTCTTTCTCCTATACATTTCTTATGGGGTCCGCTGTGGCCGTGTGATCTGAGACGTGGGCCTTGTGCTGCTGGGAATGTGGGTTCAAATCCCACTCAAGCCATGGATGTTTGTCCGCGTTGTCCTGTGTACAGGTAGAGGCCTTGCGAAGGGCCGATCCCTCGTCCAAGGAGTCCTACCAAAATGTCCATTGATCAAGCCAACGAAAAGTTGAGATCCTCAGTACTCAGGCACTTGAAGAACGGGTCATTCCCGGTATCAGTATACATTTCTTATGCTCACCTTTTTTTTTTATTTTTTATTTGCACTTTTCTCGTGCAAGTGTGTTGTAGCGACATCAGCATCAATAAGAAGTTAACCTTTCATAGCTGAAAATCACCTAAATAATATTTCAACATTCATTGGTAACTCAAAGAAGGCAGCTCGGCCATTAAAAGGGTTAATGCTGTCGAAGTAAATAATCGCTGTTTACACTGCACAACTCCGAATTATTGATTATTAAAGCAGATTATACTTGTAGGTACCGCCAGGGCCTGAAGGGTTGAAGAGTACCTGTTCCATTTATGTGTTACTGAGTAGAATATAATTTATTTACATTCCATAAATCCTTCTTAGGTCTAAGCCGAGGATGTAGAACATGTCATAGCACAAATACAAAACTCGCTTTTAGTACATGATGTAATGGTACTTATGAAAGATTTGAGGTTTTCGCAGCGGAGAGTATGACGATTTCTGTCTTCTGGGTTGTTGCGTTGTGTAGTCTGGTCGACGTTAACCAACGTTTCAGAGGTCATACTGCCTCCGTCATCAGAGTATGAAGATTTCTGTCTTCTGGGTTGCTGCGCTGTGTAGTCTGGTAGATGTTTACCAACGTTTCAGAGGTCATACTGCCTCCGTCATCAGAGTATGAAGATTTCTGTCTTTTGGGTTGTTGCGCTGTGTAGTCTGGTAGATGTTTACCAACGTTTCAGAGGTCATACTGCCTCCGTCATCAGAGTATGAAGATTTCTGTCTTCTGGGTTGTTGCGCTGTGTAGCCTGGTCAATGTTGACGAACGTCATCAGGGCGATGAATATGCCGGAATATGACGGAGGCAGTGTGACCTCTGAAACGTTGGTTAACGTCGACCAGACTACACAGCGCAACAACCCAGAAGACAAATCTTAATGATACTTAGTTACAAATTTAACATGCTTTGTGTGTTATGTATAAGAAGTGTCTTTCTGTTAAGTGCCAGGAATAAAACACGTTAAACACGTCTCTATATAACATTGGATGTGTTTTTGAAATGAAATGACTGTTATGCAGAAATTACGCATTGACAGTGCATGTGAAGTTGATTTTGCTTATTGAAATAAATGAGTAACTTGCGTATTCAATGCGATGAGTGTTTAGTCCGCGTGGAATAATTAGTGTCTAGTACCGTAATGATACTATAAGTGCAAGTGAAATATTTATTAGTGTTGTGATTTTAGATCCTGTGTTTCAAAGTGGCAAGTCAGTGTTATTTTATTAGTCATTAAATAGAACTAATTGTTTGTAATTATACACACTGTTTCACTTTAAAAATTATTACAACTTTTACATGCGAGCTGACTCCGAGTAGTCTTCGAGAAGTTGGCATAACACTGAACTATGTTTTCAAATGTGTATGATTAAATAGACTGTAAAAATTGCTTGTATCATCAAAACCTCAAATACTACATAGAATCAAATGTGACTGGTAATAATACAAATGTGAAGGGATGTGTTGTTAAACTGTGGGTAAAATTAAGCATGTCGTACGTAAGCAAAAAGTGATTAAAATTTTTAGCCTTTTAGGTTGTTTTGGAGCTCCTACATGAACATACATTCAGATGCTGAAATAGAAGAATGTTAAGTTGTGTAAGTACCACCAATGTCGAAACTAAATATATTCGCTTAAACAAGTAAATAAATTAATATATTGTAATACCAAGTTCAAATATTCCTTTGGCAGAATAACAGAAGGAAAGTTTATGAATATATTTTTTTTTTTTACTTAAATATATAATACATAACTGTACGCAGATACTTTTAATGAAATGTAACAAAGAACGCAAAATCAGTAACAATAAAGTTGGAAATGTAGCTGTTCCATTTTGTCTTTTACAATAAATTGGATGGATAACAAGCATTTTCCTTACGATGAAATGATATATTTTCCTTTGCAGGGATGAATCAGTTATATTTTAATATTAATTTGTTCTTAAAGTGCAGTTAACAGTTTCCTGTCATCAGTAGCAGGATTTGCGACACAAATCCTATCTCCATTTGAAATAACAGCTGACTCCCTCACTGCCACTCCAGTTGTCGTCTCTCCAAATCGCCCTTAAATCTCGTTTTCAGAAATGTCTTGTTTGCTCTCTTGAAGTAAAATTATCCTCTGAAATGGTTTTGTCTCTTCATCCTTTCCTATCATTTGTTAAGATAATCAACTCTTGTGTTCTCACATCTCTCCAAAGGACTGTCTGTATTGTTTATAATTGTATTTTCTGGGTTACGTACATAATTAAGAAGATCTTTGATGTCCCTGAAGATATTTCTTCAAGCCAAGGCTGTGGATCTGCCTCCATCACAAGCTTCCTGGAGCTCATTCCCATCTTCAACACCAGGATTACACGGAACTCCATCCAAACCAGTCTCGTGGTACGCGTTTCCAAGTTGTAATTCGAGCTCATTTTTACAAAAATCATCATAATAAGTGTATCCTCGAGAATATGGAGGTGGGAATTGTGGTTCATCGAAGGTGTTGGCGTTGGACGACGTGCTAGTATTGAGGTCCCGTCCGCATAACATTGGATCGTTCCTCGTTTTCATTGGCCGAATGGTGGACGACAGCAGAGTTTCATCTTCATAGTTCTAATTACTAGGCAAGGAAAATGTAGGAGTGGTAATAATAGGTGATGACGTAATTTCTCGTATAATAGATGCAATATCAAACTCGTTTATTTCAGCGGGACCGGATTTTTGGTATGGAATCTGAAAAGGTTTATAAACGTGGATCGGAATAGGAACTGGAATTATGAGTAACAAGTATGGAAACGCATGCAACAGATATCTCATGGTAGGCAGGCTGTGAAGGAATGTGTGATGAAGCTCGCGGTGAAAGACGCTGTACTTATTCTGGTTACGTGCGCTCTTGTATAAATAACGTGCTTCACTGTGATTTAACAATTTTTGGGGTAACTTCTGTTCGGCCCTTTGCTGACCTGGTATTGTAACTTATATGTTGTGTGATTTTGAACTGCGTGAAATGTACGAGTTGGAGCGAGGGCTGGAAATGGGTCAAATATAAAAATTATAAAGACAATTTCTGGCTCTTAATATGCCTTCTTGGCACTATATCGAGGCATTACATTTAAAATGAAATGCGAGTCATTAATTGTGTGGTGGGTGTTGCCTTCATCTTTTATGCGTTCTTTACACATAGCGCAAGAAGTGAATACAATAGAAAGATTGTGTCTGTCCGTATATATTTTCTCGTCAAACGTGACGATTAGGAGCGAAGCACAGATAGGATAGGAAGGAAATTTGTGATTTGTACAGTGAAATATGATCTTACTATATTTATTAATATTTGTCACCTTAAACAATGTGGGATATCACTTGATATGAAATAAGACTGATCACGTAGGAATACACAACATTAACTTTGGTATATTATTTTGTACAATATTCTGATGGTGTTTTCTTCAGCTAGATTGACATGTTTCAGCAGATGGCCTACACTTAAAGGTGTAGCTACAGCTTTTAATTTCAGACATCAGTGCAACGTACACCTCCCCCTCTCCTCGTAAGATCTGAATCTTTCACAGTGACTGAATGCGGTGAAGTTTTCTATGGTGATAATTAACAGTGAGCATGTAATTAGTTTCCAGTATTCTGTATGATAATTAAACCAGAGAGATCTGCGAAACGCTGGAAAATAATTCCGTGCTCGCGTAGCTCGTCACCTGAGAACGCTTTTGCTCATAACACTTTAGACGCACAGAAAGTTTCTGACTCGTATGTAAGGTTGGTTGAATTGATGTCGATAAATCATATTTTGAAGGTGAGATGCTCAGCAGCTACATAACATTAAATTATATTATAATATTTTACAGGTACATTTGGGTATATTGTTTGAAGCACTGCATTACATGACATCCAAATGCAATTCCTTGTCCTGTTTGCATGACGGGCACAAAATAATTCACGTCACTTTCTACATTTTGTGACGTGTGGAAGCAATACCGAAAGCATAGCTACTAGGGATGGGAATTTTTTGTTTTATTGTAATAAGATTTTGTATTGAAAAGAAAACAATTACAAACACTTTGTTTTTCGTGTCTTAATCTGCTCAGAGTGAAAAATTTCTACACATGAAAATTATGTATAAATTATCATCATGTCTATCAGTAGAGAATGGGCAAATGCGTAATTCAATTAGAATAAATAGATGTAACTTAAGGCTGTTTTAACAAGTTGAGAGCTGGCTGTCTTTGCAATCTCCAGAATGCAGGGAAACTTTTAATTGTATTTCATGAGAAGAAAAGGAATGTATAAATGGTCATCAGTCTTTGCATCCAAGCACAACTTCTGAATGAGCAACAAGTCATGAAAAATTAGTATCAAGGTCATTCCTTCTCATTTCCATTCAACACTGGAATCTGAATCTGAGTACAGTGGCATCTATGGAAATGTAACTTTTTGTAATTTTTTTGTTACGAATACCATATACCAGTTTTGGTGTAATTTCATGGTGGTAATTCATATAACATTTGTAGGTTATGTAAACGCTTTTACTGAAAATGATTTATGGAAGTTTTATTTTGTTTGTTGTGAATTAGTGGAGGAAATGTTATCTTTTAATCATATTTTACTGATTACAGTGGCATCTTTGGAAATGTAACTTTTGTAATTTTTTTGATACAAATACCATATACCAGTTTTGGTGTAATTTCATGGTGGTAATTCATATAACATTTGTAGGTTATGTAAACGCATTTACTGTAAATGATTTATGGAAGCTTTCTTTTGTTTGTTGTGAATTAGTGGTGGAAATGTTATCTTTTAATCATATTTTACTGACTTCTTCGTGGTAAATCAGTTGTGACCAGGTATGTAAATTTAAAAAAAGCGTAGCTACAAAATCATGAAGTTAACACAGGCACAGTGCACTTCATTCCTGACTCAAAATCACGGAGACATGGCTTAATTTTTCTTTCCTTCATAACTAATTAGAGTATGGCTTTGTTGACGCTGATTTTAATATTATTTCTACAGAATTATGATGATCATTGTAGTTAGTGGCCATCTGACGTACATAATTCAAAGTGGTGAAATATGTATGGCTTAGCTTCTGAAACTTTTCAACGTAACTGCCCTGACATCTAGCATTTATTTTCCTCCAACACAAATTATTTATGCTGTTAATACTTTCGTGTTATAAGAGCAACCATATCAACGTTTAAATGTATTTTTGAGTTATATTTATGACCACTAAATAATAAGAGCAAATGAATCTTATGACCGTGAAAATGTATGTTTATTTACGTTCAAACTGTCACAGTTAAATATTCATTCATATCACAATATCTTGAACACGGTTTTATAACTTGCCCGTATTAAATAAGATATTTGGAACAACTAAAGTTTCGTGATACATTAATGTCGAGAAGTTAATAAATCCACGTCATTTTAACTTCTCACTTTGCTGTTGCGTTGTTTAATTGCAACACAAAATCAGTTACATTTGAGTATTCAAATATTTAAATTGAAAAATAATATTTTTGTAGGTATTCTTACGTTAAATTTAACTGCTGTGTGGGGGGTAACATTTCCAATATGTAAATGTTGTACATTAAACAATTATTCCCATACATTAATTTTATGTCCGTGTATAGCACAATACGTGTATTTTCAGTTTTAGGATCAGAATTCCCATCCCTATTAACAACATTAATTTTTAACACTAATGGAGAAAACACATAAATAACAACTATATCTATAATATAAATTGCAATACATTTTTTTTTCAAAATTTGTCAATAACATCAACATTTATGGTAACATTCTCATCATATCTTTGTAAAATATGCTTGAACCAAAGTTTGAACACATCACATCAGTTCCGTTAAATCACGAGAGAACTAATACATCTCATTGCCTTCATTCCCTTTTGTGTGTGTTTATCAACGAGTGTTCAGAACAAGTTAAAATAACCTATGAATGAAAATGAACAAACCATGACTGGGTAAAATGACTTAATTTAACCACTGGCAGACAGAATTACGTAGCTGATTTTTTTTTACTGGATGTGGTGATGAGAGTGACAGTTCATTTCTATATATGCTGTCAAAAAATTATTTCTCTATGTAAATAATTTTTTCTCTGTTTACAAAAATTTCTTTTGTATCATAACAGAAAGAGAACTGTTCCCAAAAAAAATACTAAAATATCGGAAAAGAGGTTGTCTGCAGTCAGATCCAAATCAAAACATTTTTACAAAAGCAGATTCTACAAAACATTGAGGTTATGTTTAATGTGTGTAATTTATTGATCACCTCCGTTAAAACTTTTATCTTTACAAGCAAGACTGGTCCTCTCACTGAGTCAATGACTGTTTTCGATTCCATATAATCTAAATTATGGTGACTGTAGCTCTGATTATGCCCTATATAAGGCATTGAATTTAAAGAATGAGGTTATGTTGCGTAATTTTCTTGAAGTAACTGATTTCAAAGTTAAACTAATTGCTTCATTCTTGGACACGTTTAACCTTATCGCTGTTATCCCAAGGGACTGTAGTGTCAAACATGGTCACAGTTTCAAGACACATTAATATGTCTTCTAAACGGTGAGCTATTATTTGAATAGATCAATTAGGAAACACAAATAATAATCTCGTTGGATAAATGCTACGATTCACCTAAGACAGCTTTTAACCTGTTTACATGTTTTGTTATAGCGTATTTGAATGTTATAAATATTAGTGCAGAATATATTTTATATAATTTAAATGAATGAATGAATGATTTGAAAGTGTGAAGTTTGCGTAGTTTTGGCACAGTAAAAATTATAAGATCACGTTGGTACACCCGATGACCAACACGATTTATTACTTCTAGTATTCTTAGCTATTGTTCTGTCTGTCGTGTTATGAAACAATTAATCTTATCTTGTACTAGACATCGTCTATTACAAATCTACTAGAAGCATTAAAGCAGTTACTAGAAAACATTTATAAATGTAACGTTCCACAACTTAGCATCGTTCTACAATATTAGGAAGCATTTCTTTATATTTATTTTAAAAAGCTGGAAGATTAGCATGAAGTTTCATAGGCCTAATTGTCATAGACAGAACAATTGAACTGAGTCTTGCGCGGTTTGGAAGTCGGATTAAAATTTTTCAAATTACGCTGTTTAAATAACTCTATTAGATTTTCTATAGTACCTTATAGTAATGAACAAACAAACAACCAGACAAAAATGCTATCATTAAAACACTGACAATCCTTACACTGCTTTCATAAAATTGTGAGTAATATTAACATCTCCAACTAGTAACATCATTCAGTAATTACTAATATTTTGATTTTTATTATTCCCAAAGCCTGTAAATGAAGCTTAGGTACATTTCCTCTTGTGGACTTCAACTCCATTAACTGTAACAGCGAGTAACTGTTACGTTCTCGCTCAGAGATATACAGATATATATATATATCTTCTAGAATTTAAGGCACTCCGAATTTGGACAGCATGCTTTCTGATATAGTCACTAATTCACACTATACATACATTTACTACATAATATATTTTATAAGTATGATGTCTCCGTCCTTTGTATACACGTAACGTAATAGTGTTAGAGCAGGCATTTCAAGATTAAAACACGACGCAATTAGAAAGTCGGTTCTTTACGTAACCTGAGAATAAAAACGAGATTAGGACGTCCTTTACTGTCAGAATCAGATTTGTTTTTAGATTAATAATACGACTTAATTCTTTCAATCATTTCTCCCTCCTCTGATTATTTTATATATTATTTATTTATTTAGTGTTCTGTCTGAGGACAGATCCATATGAACAGGATCCTTCCATCCTTTTCTCGGACTGGGACCTGTTCATATACGTTCTTGGCAGATGATCCAGAAGTGGTTTGCCATTGCCTTCTTCTGTGTGTGAATGGAGTAATTGTTGGGATGCCACGGAGGAAAACTCCGTGTTGCCTAGACCACGGCATTGCCCAACACAAGTTATAAATTCGGGCACCGCCGGGAATCGAACCCGAGACCCCAGGATTACAAGGCCAGCGTTCTAACCGCTAGACAGGTCACAGGTGTGTCGTCCCGAAAATATATTAGCAGTTACGTCACATTTCTAATTCGATTTTAACACAAGATTTTCCTGCCTGCAGTACGTAAAGCTTATGGTATAATCAATTCAAATTTTAGGTCGTCTACAAGAAATTAGTTATTCTAGAAAATGTGTGTTTCTGACTGGCTATTATTTAGGAGAAGTCACGTGTGCATTAGACGACTTTTTTGTGGACTGCATGAACATTGTAACAGGAAATGACAACAACTTATGATTGTGAAATCAGAAAACATTCTCCTGGCTTGTTTTATGTTTGAGTGAGTTAACAGGGATCTGTTAACTGCACACAGTGACAGATGAGAGTGAGAAAAGGTTATATAAAGAAAATGAAAGAAGATTACTGAAAGTGTTACAGAGGTCCATACTGCCTCCGTCATCAGGGCGATGAATATGCCAAGGGCTGCCATCAAGTTAGTCTTAGATCGATGTTAACTAATATGTTAAATAAATCAGAAAGGATTTATTTTGTTTATATGTAAGATTTTTCTTTTGATTCCTGTTTCTAATGCACTTTTAACGTGACTTAGAATCTCCGTAAAGTCTTAAGTCAGTAGTACAATGCTAAATTGTTAAAATGAACAATACTTTCTAACGTGAAGTTATTTCTTTCTTCAAAATGCCCAGCTCAGTGTTTAATAAGTTTTATCTTTACATTTGTCTGCAACTTACGTGACATGTTTCATACACATTCTATTACTCCTCACAACTGTTTTAAGTTAGGGAAATTAAATATGAGGATTTCTGTCTTCTGGTTTTTTGCGCTGTGTAGTCTGGTAGAAGTTTACCGACGTTTCAGAGGTCACACTGCCTCCGTCATCAGGGCGATCGCGGAGGCAGTGTGACCTCCGAAACGTCGGTAAACATCTACCAGACTACACAGCGCAAAAATCCAGAAGACAGAAATATTGGTTTTTGTTAGTTTAAACACTCAAGAGAAATTAATTATGTCGATTAATTAACTTATAAATTATAATGGGAGAACATTTATTTTAACAATTTCCGATTCTTAAGAAGCAGCTATATTTACCAAAATTCAGAGATATCTTTGAGCAAGTAGAATGTTAATCATAAGATTTTAAATTTATCTCGTTTCATAAAAGATACTGCACTATGGAATTTTTCGCTAAATCCTGGTGTAACGATTGTATTCGTATGCCATTATAATATTCCTTTCTTTCTGACAGTCAACACAATAAACACGTCGTAACAGTCAGAAACATAACAAAATGAATTTAAAAAACAGTTTTGATTTTGTAAATGTCTTATTTTCGAGCACAAATAAATCTCTGAATTCTTACTCCAGTATGAAATAATATTCTGTTTGATTCACGTTCCGATGTCTTAAATAATGTATAATATTATTAAAATTGGATACTAAAATATTCGTACACTGATACACATTACGTGTGTTGTTACTAACATGAAATTCCAAATGCAGGGAATGCAAATATACATATCGTTTTTCGTACTAAATATCCTAATAAAACGGGGATAACATCTTTGCTTTGGGGACCACTTTAATTTACAGACAGCAGTCCGGGAACTGGAAGTTTACACTTTTTTATCGTTCCAAAATACGTAATGATAATGAACATTTAAAATAATTATTTAGAAACTTGTTTCTATAGTGGTTACTCAACAAAATGGACAGTTCCTTAACTCAACCTGACATTTCAAATCTGGAAGAGACTCGTAAGATAAAATAAAGAATAATTCTTTACCATTAAAAACTGAGAATTACACATTCAAATTACGTAAATTGATTTTGTAGTTTTATCAGAAACAAAATAAATGTCGAAGATTTCTGTCTTCTGGGCTGTCGTACCGTGCAGCCCGGTAGAAGTTTACTGACATTTCAGAGGTACTTGCTGTCTCCATCATCAGGGCCTTCACCCTGATGATGAAGACAGCAAGAACCTTTGAAACACTCGTAAACTTCTACCAGACAACATGGCAGAACAACCTGGAAGATTCATCTTCATATTCTGATGCTCACCCAAAATAAATGTCAATTTACAGATCAATAGGAATGCAGAACTTCCAAGACCTCACGTTCACGAGATATTGATAAATGAAAGTTACTTCAGAGTCATCGAGAATCTTTATCAGATGAAAACAGGGGATTTGAACCCGAGACTTTTAACTCTGGGGTTAATGGTTTAATCGTAAGTTAATGTGACGTAATGTCAGCTGAAATGCACATAAATTATAAAAATGTTGGCGATATTTGTTAAAGAATATAACTTATTTAGTAATGTCTTAATTTCCTTCCAGCATAATTAAACGACACTTTTGACTAAGATCTGTTCCTTCTTAGTCAAAGCACGAGAATGGTTTCTTGCCTATTTTAAAGTGACTTTATGGCGGTTAGGTTAGGTTATATACGTCAATTACGGACGTGACTGAATGATACAGTCCGATATCAATGCTAGAAAACAGGTTTTTTAACCACCCTGTACTGATTACGTAAACTACCACAAATTATTTACATCTGATGTGAAGTTGTACTTATTTTTGATAATAGAATCCTGGCGTGGTAAATTTATATAATAAATACGTGGTATATGACGAAACATATATTGAGTGTTTTTACTTGAAATGTACTCATGTCGTATTTATTTTAATAAAGATCTATGCAGGTGGCAATTATGTTATTATTTAACTAGACAGAACAGGAGAATTTGTAGTAATGAATCCCAGAACATATCGATGACACAGTGAGATTTCTCGGTGAGGGAAATTATTTAAAGATCTGAACTACAAATGTATTTGCCATTAGAGGTTAAGTTTGGTATATTTTAGAAGTAGAATGATTACAAAGTAATAATAAGAAGTCACTTGATTCTAAACCTTGTATGATTTCTTATGTCTCCATTGTTAATCGATGCTCATATTTTTTCTTACCTGTGTAAAAAAAAAAGAAGTGTGCAGAGCACTTGACTGAATAGGGACTTTTTGTCACAGTTGTCATCCTGAATGAAAATGTGTGTCTGGTGTCACAATTAAGCAAGGGATATTATCTGTGAACAAAATGTCCTGTTTTCTGTGGTTCATACATAACCTTACTTTGGCAATTACTACCTCATATCTCACGTATTATATACATATATTTACCTTGCCAGGTTCTTTTATTGTGTAATACATATTTCTAGATGTGGATACCAAATTTTAAATGAGTTTAATATACCTAATTTATGTTTGAAACAAAAAAGGTTCATGAATCTGCTCAAAACTCGGTGGAGCGCCATTGCATTTTCAGTTTATACTTTATTCTGTCTTTTATTTTACGAAATGTTAAGGGTTAGTTATCTTACTTTCGAAATACTACTGTTAGATAAAATTTTCGATGCGTCCGATGTGATTGCACCAAAATGATTCAAAATCTCGGTTCTTCAATTTGTAATATGTTTTTTTGAACAGAGCCATCGAAAATTAAAGTATGTATTCAAATTCGTACCGTGCAGCCCGGTAGAAGTTTACTGACATTTCAGAGGTACTTGCTGTCTCCATCATCAGGGCCTTCACCCTGATGATGAAGACAGCAAGAACCTTTGAAACACTCGTAAACTTCTACCAGACAACATGGCAGAACAACCTGGAAGATTCATCTTCATATTCTGATGCTCACCCAAAATAAATGTCAATTTACAGATCAATAGGAATGCAGAACTTCCAAGACCTCACGTTCACGAGATATTGATAAATGAAAGTTACTTCAGAGTCATCGAGAATCTTTATCAGATGAAAACAGGGGATTTGAACCCGAGACTTTTAACTCTGGGGTTAATGGTTTAATCGTAAGTTAATGTGACGTAATGTCAGCTGAAATGCACATAAATTATAAAAATGTTGGCGATATTTGTTAAAGAATATAACTTATTTAGTAATGTCTTAATTTCCTTCCAGCATAATTAAACGACACTTTTGACTAAGATCTGTTCCTTCTTAGTCAAAGCACGAGAATGGTTTCTTGCCTATTTTAAAGTGACTTTATGGCGGTTAGGTTAGGTTATATACGTCAATTACGGACGTGACTGAATGATACAGTCCGATATCAATGCTAGAAAACAGGTTTTTTAACCACCCTGTACTGATTACGTAAACTACCACAAATTATTTACATCTGATGTGAAGTTGTACTTATTTTTGATAATAGAATCCTGGCGTGGTAAATTTATATAATAAATACGTGGTATATGACGAAACATATATTGAGTGTTTTTACTTGAAATGTACTCATGTCGTATTTATTTTAATAAAGATCTATGCAGGTGGCAATTATGTTATTATTTAACTAGACAGAACAGGAGAATTTGTAGTAATGAATCCCAGAACATATCGATGACACAGTGAGATTTCTCGGTGAGGGAAATTATTTAAAGATCTGAACTACAAATGTATTTGCCATTAGAGGTTAAGTTTGGTATATTTTAGAAGTAGAATGATTACAAAGTAATAATAAGAAGTCACTTGATTCTAAACCTTGTATGATTTCTTATGTCTCCATTGTTAATCGATGCTCATATTTTTTCTTACCTGTGTAAAAAAAAAAGAAGTGTGCAGAGCACTTGACTGAATAGGGACTTTTTGTCACAGTTGTCATCCTGAATGAAAATGTGTGTCTGGTGTCACAATTAAGCAAGGGATATTATCTGTGAACAAAATGTCCTGTTTTCTGTGGTTCATACATAACCTTACTTTGGCAATTACTACCTCATATCTCACGTATTATATACATATATTTACCTTGCCAGGTTCTTTTATTGTGTAATACATATTTCTAGATGTGGATACCAAATTTTAAATGAGTTTAATATACCTAATTTATGTTTGAAACAAAAAAGGTTCATGAATCTGCTCAAAACTCGGTGGAGCGCCATTGCATTTTCAGTTTATACTTTATTCTGTCTTTTATTTTACGAAATGTTAAGGGTTAGTTATCTTACTTTCGAAATACTACTGTTAGATAAAATTTTCGATGCGTCCGATGTGATTGCACCAAAATGATTCAAAATCTCGGTTCTTCAATTTGTAATATGTTTTTTTGAACAGAGCCATTGAAAATTAAAGTATGTATTGAAATGATGCTCGAAAGGACCATTTTAAAGCCAGTTCTATAAACAATTATGTGTAATTAATTATACATGTACAAAATCATCATGTGCTCAAATGTTCACATACTTCTTAACTGTACAGTTAAATCACCATTTTGATTTTTCTCGTAAACATCGTATAATATGCCACATTTTACTACACCATTTACATAGATTAATGCTTTCATGAATTTTTTTTAATGTTGCAAGTAGGTGCTACAACTGTTTATGTTTTGAAATTGGTCCCCAAAAATATTATTTTAAAAGTATTTAATTAATTCAGTTTCTCTCAAAATGTTTAACTATTACATGACTAGGGTTTTGATTATCACTTCTTTTGACTGGATATGTGGGAATGTGATAATTTGCGATTGATTGACTTATTCATAACTGAGACAACAAACTGTTCCTTTTTTAGAATTATGAAATTTCCTTACTTCCAGTCCCTTATCTTGAAGGCACATTTTTTTTTGTCAAATTTTCCTACAAAATTGTTTTCAAAATTTTAGCTTCTAGAATTTAAATTACTGTCTTTACTTTTTACTTCTATTTATAGTTAAAATGTATGTTGTTTATGACGCTAAATTTTTATTTTATGATTTAGTTATAAAATCATCACAATACTTACAAATCTAGGATACACAGTACAGCAACTTGCCTCTTGGTAACATATATATGTATGTAGAGGTCGCGCGAGAAGTGCTGGCGCATGCGCAAAGGACTGATTTTGGTCGTGTGAGATGGACCCGTCCGAAGCACGCGCTAGAGGGGTGTCAGCTTCATTTGTTTTGTAGCTCTCGCTGTGTTTAGTTCGGCGCGTCACCGCAGCTCAGGCTTTGCTACCCCCACTACTAGTGAACTCCCCTCTCTCGCGCATTTAAGTGCCACCACTACTCGCGCGACCTCTACCTAAGGGAATTATGCATACAGTTTATTGAAAGGGACCAATGGATGAAGGCATTCGATAACTATCAGGGAACTTAATCTGGAGCCACTGGCTTACGAGATAGTTAGTGTCATTTTATAATGACAGTAATGCATATAAATGGTAAATCTTATATTCAACACTAATATGTCCCACCGGCTTCTTTGAACAAACATAACACTTATCAAACATTTTCAGGCAAAACCTCGTCACATTTTTTTATGTTTTTATCCAAACGGGATGAAAATGTTTCTTAATAATGAAGAAAAATTAATTTGTGACTGAACTCTGTATTAGATCTCTACGATATCTGATGAATTTTTTTTTAATAATTTAAAACATTTTCGTATTTTATAGGAGAACTGGCCCACGAATTAAGATGTGAGAATCGATTATGGCCGTAGCTGAAATGCTGATGGAGCTCATTGTAATTGTAATTGTAATAATTGTAGAACCCTGAGTACTGGTTGACGCCTTGAAGCTGATTCTGATGGTAATGCATCGTCGATTCGAAAGTGGGGATCTGCGCCGGACCCATGTAATAGTTGTAATCCAGAGCCGAGTTTATACTAACCTGATTGTTAGTGGACTGCGGATTATTTTCGGGCTGTTGAGTGGTATTGAAAAATCCCTCGTGAGAATAACGCCCGATTTCCGTAGAACCAAAAGCTTGTTCAAATGCCGGTAAGGGAACGCTCGAGTCTTCTACTCCACCGGCAACATTAGAAATGTCACTCAGCGCGCCCGAGATTTCCGTCGTGTTTGGCGGCGTCTCGGATGCCGGAGAATTCTTTCCGGTTTTGTTTGAGGAGGAGACAGTCTGTTGATTGTTCCCGGCATTGTAGGCAGTCTGACTTGTTATTGTTGTGGTTCCAGCTGATAACGTAGTTATAGGAATAGTTGAGACGCTATTTTCTGAAGAAATGGGGATCATTTCTAGTATACGCATTTCGTCTTGTCCCTGTAAATTCAAGAAATGGTGGATTTTTGGACTGTAGCTTGGACACGCAACCAATCAAACAAATTTCACGTAAATTAAAGTATTGATATTAAATTTCAATATAATAGTAATTTCTTGTAAGCTAATAGACCAGAGCTGATCTTTAAATTTGTACGAAATTGAGTACGAATTCAAGTTCTCACCGTGGCTAGTAACAAAATGGCTGTCTGCTGTGCCTCGAGACTACGTGGCAATACAACCATGAGAAAAATCATTTTTATACAAATCCAGTTGACACAAGATGTATTTCAGTTATATTCGCATCACATATTTTTAATATATTACTGCCATGTACACGTGTGCAAAAGCGAGCATTTACAGATTTTTATTTATTTATTTAGTGTTCTGTCTGACGACAGGTCCATATGAACAGGATCCTTCCATCCTTTTCTCGGACTGGGACCTGTTCATATACGTTCTTGGCAGATGATCCAGAAGTGGTTTGCCATTGCCTTCTTCTGTGTGTGAATGGAGTAATTGTTGGGATGCCACGGAGGAAAACTCCGTGTTGCCTAGACCACGGCATTGCCCAACACAAGTTATAAATTCGGGCACCGCCGGGAATCGAACCCGAGACCCCAGGATTACAAAGTCAGCGTTCTAACCGCTAGATCACAAAAAATATAATAACTGGGCAGTAATTAGTAAATTTCTTGGGTGTCTCGACGTGTTCACTGACTCGGAATGAAGTTGAACCTCGATTCCTTTTTTGGGGGGGGAGGGGGGGTTGCACACGTTTTAATTTCGGATGTAACGATACAAATTCTGTTTTGGATAAAATAGACTGTCAGTGGTTTTGCTGTGAAAGAATTTCGGAACAGGAAATAATATTAATGAACATATTTAATTTTGAAAAACTCGTGAATTTTTTTTTTCTGTTTTTGAAAAATTACTTACATTCATTTCCTCCTTAATTACCATGTTGTGAACGAGAGCAGAGGTGCTCTCGGGTTGTTGTTGGTGGTACACGTATTGGTGCGGGAGAATTCTCTCCGTGGTACCACCACCATTGCTGCCAACACCTCTGTCATTGTGGTTTACCATCGCTTGATGCATGCCGCCTGGTGTTTCGGCAAATTGCTGGCTTTGTGTACAATTCCCATAGGATCCATTCATCATTTGCTGCCTTAGAGGATAAGGCGGAACTGAAAATATTTTATTGTGGTATCAGTTCAGCAGCGAGGACGAATTTGACTTTTATTACAAGTACGACTTTCCACAGACCGGATCTACAGCCTAAATTTGACTCAGTCCCATTAAGACACACTCACAAATTTTTATTTTTTTATTATTAAAATGTTATAAGATAGTGTAGTTGCGTCATATTGTGATTTATTATTAAAATTAAATTATTTTGTTATTCCGTCAAATCACAATGTATTTAAAATAAGATAATTAAAATAATTAAAATATCATTCTGTGTTCCATATCGAATAATCGATTTACAATTGCAACAGTTACAGAATGATATTTTAATTATTTTAATTATCTTATTTTAAATACATTGTGATTTGACGGAATACCAAATAATTAATCTTAAAATGTTATGTTTTTAATCTAATCCTTTTGATATCACCAAACTTGTAGCTAAATTTTGTGATCCAAAAATTATCTACGTAATAATGATTTCCCTTTTTTATGTTTAGGAGATTTTTGGTTATGAAGGAAGTGAAAATGTGAATTGTGGTCTTCAGAGTTAAGACACCACGTACTTTTTAGATGGTTACCAACGTTTTAGAGGAATGTATTACATCCATTTTCAGGGTAGACAGAGATGATATCACGGTGTCACAATCCAGAAGACTGTGATCTACAAACATGTAACTTATGAACCTAAAGTAAAGTCTGAGACATTCCTGTGTCTTCTTGCCAATCAATCATTTTATCTTCATGTGTTAATTAACCCTTCTGCAAATTTTTAGCCATGACTACGCCTAATCAGGGCTAGACGCGTAAAATATTCTTTAGCCACGACTAATCAGGGCTAGACGCGTAAAATATTCCACATCTGTTACGGATGTTACGAAGGGCTGGGACATTTTTTAATTCAGTTTGTTTGTGACACACATTCCTTGTACACGAAGTACTGAAACAAATGAGTTTGCAAAGAGGAGGTACCTTCCTGTCCACGAGTCTCAGTCATGTACTCTGTCCAAGGGCCACCTTGCTGCAATCGTGCGTCTTCATTTCCTCTCATCATGTAAGATGAACCAGGTTGAGGGACCTGAAAATTTCACTACAATAAATATTTTTAAACTACAATTAGATGAATACTTCTTTGCCTTAATCAGGAAAGTTACTTTCACGTATAACATATTTGGTAGTCAACCTCTGCTCTGTTGATAATATTAACCCTTTCAAGACGAAGAGACAACTGTGGTCTTCCAGGTTTAGGTACATGGTGTCACAGAAGACCACAATCAAAATTTTTAACGCCATGAGAACGTTAAATCTCATATGGACCAAAGGTGTTTACTGTTCTATCAGGAGGAGGAGGGATATCCCTCTGTTATCTTTGTTACATTTCACTAACAATATCATAAAACTGAGAAAAAAATGTTAATTTATAGTTACTTTATATTACTTAAACAAAAGTAAATCAGCTGTCCCACTAAACGCCATGTAGGCGCTTGGGGGGAGAGAAGGGACATCGGCATTAGATGGGGGTGAGTGGTCAGCATCACGCCCCCGGGAAAGGATCCCAGTACCCATTGGGTGGGCTCCAGAGCCGGTCTGGACGCAGGGACTAGATGAAAAATCCTCTGCCCCTGTCGGGAGATCGAACCCCGGTCGTCCAGTCCGTAGATAGTCACTATAATGACTGAGGTATCCGGGCTCATTTATATTTCTTAAACACGTAAAAATTTGTAGCCACTCTAAATACATTTCATCGTGCTAAATTTTACGTGCAACGTGTGTTACTGTCATGAAACTGGAAAGTGAATTAACAGTTCACATTGTGGCTAAGGTTTAATTTGTTGTTTAATGACGAAAATTAAATTTATAAGCTGGCCAATTCATTGCGAACATCCATTTTTTTTTCTTCTAAAATTTTGGAATTTTAAATAAAATGATGATGTTGGTTTTTCTTTTCACACCTGTCTCAAACACTCGCTGAGCCTTTATATTGTTACTGGCGATGCGACGGGTTTAATGAATGGAGTCCTGCCATCATCTCCAGTGAATTGGATTTTTAGAATTATTGACATGCTTTCTTCTCTAATTCAACAGCTACTACGTGGTGAAATGAATTAGCAGATGATTAAGTACATGTTTTTCGTAATCTTCTTTTGCTTTGGAGAATACCTGTACAAAATTTCTGTTTGCATTTATTTGTTCGGTTATCCTGGTGACATTTTGTGACTGGTCGTAATTACGCACAGTTCAGGTAATTTAGTGAATTTTGAACAACTGCATTTCTGCCAATGGTATAACAGCAACATTCTGAATGCGGAATGGGGGTACGTATTGGCTCTTTCAAAGGTACAATCTTGGACAGACTGAGGTGGGACCATAAAACAAACAGCCAAATATAAAGATTACGTGATATATGCCATAATTATGCTTACTCTCTTCATTAAAAAATTAATACCATTTTCATTACTTAAAATTACTACAAAATGTAATATTCTTCCCAAAGTATAAAATCTTTACCTGCATGTATGGTAGCCACTGCTGTGAATCTGTCTCTGTTATGACAGCAGAGTCTCCACTGACTGGAAGACTCTTATGGTTAGCCATTTGATGGTACTGAATAGGTTCAGAATCCATGTATGTCTCTGTGTATCCTTGGATAAGTCCTTGTTCCATGTGCTCCCCAAAGGCTTTCTTAACATCAAGTTTCCTCTGTTGTTCTGCCAACATCTGTCAATAAATAAAAGCCTTGTTAACTCTCTCACTACGAGTCCTTTCCTACATGCTATTAAAAAAATACGAAGCGGATAATGACGAAGATTAAATAACTGGTTCATAATCATTCCTCCTAAAGCCTGATTCCATGTCCACATCACAGGAGCGAGACAATTGGGACCTAGTCTCTGGGGTCCTTCGAAGTCGCTGATGATAACCCCGAGAACAAACAGTTATGTGGTAGACCAAGAAACTGATAGTGGATTTAGAATCTTTTTTTATGAAGAAACAACCAAGTCTCAGAAAGACAAGACAGACGATCGATGACTGAGAATAGGAACAAAGACGTATGCAAAAGAGACATAATTATCACTGTAAATTAATGAAAAAATTAAGAAATAAAGTCTTTTGTAATGGTGAGGGAGAAGATAGAAATGGTGTAGGAATAATATCAGAACATCTAGACAAAGTATTAGATATATACATAAATTTTCTGAATGACGATGTCTCATACGTGCTTCTCAAAAAGGGATGTGATGAAAATGTGACAGAGGATTTTAATATAAACGTAACAGTTAATAGGAATAAAAGTATTATTATATGAGAGTTCGGTGCTTAAGCAGGAAATTACACAAGAGTAAGATTAATTTTTGTAGTGAAAAAAAAGATGGGAATTTGACAAAGAAATTGTTTATGAAATTGCGCAGATAGACTTTTGGCTGCATGGGGGACGTTAATGCCCCCCGCCGCCCTGTTGTTCCAGTTGGACTCACGTGTTTGTTTTTGGGTGTGTTTCTGAGGTAAAGCTGCTCGCAGAATTCAGTAGTTGTTTGCAACTTTAATATTTTTGGCTTTTAACGATTTTAAAATTCATATTGTAAAATAAACAGCCTGGAAATATATAAAACATTAGACAAGTTTAATTTGAAGAACGTGAAAACAGTGTCGCCAACCAATTGATCAGTAATAAATAATTTGTAATGAGATTCTTCAGTTGTGCATTTGAAAAACATAGCATTTCCAGTTATTTATCTGTGAATTCCATGACCGGTCATATATTTAATTCATTCATCTTGACTAAATTATTTTTATAATTCAAATGTGTTTAGTCTGCTCTCCTTGTGACTTTTGGTTATGGTAAAATTATGGCAGGTGAATCTTCGAAATACAAGTAAGTAACTTACTTCATATTTATACACACGACAATTTAATAGAATAATGGAATTATAAAACATATTAGAACAGTCACTAAAAGAAAGTTTAGAAATAAAGAAAAAATAAAATAGAAAAAATTATTTAAGTAAATGGAATGATGGGAAATGAGAAAGGTGGAATTACGTCATTTAAAATTGGAAACGATAGTACCAGACCCCATCCTAAAGCTTGTTAAGTTATAAAAAGTTGAATTTTAAGTAAAAAGAAAATGTCATACCAAAAACAATGAACCAGCAGAAGTGCATACCTTACTTTCAAAACACATAATTGAGTCTTTGATTACTTAACCAAGTTTTCTCAGGTACGTAAGAAACAGAGGTTGAATTCAAGGACAGATGTGAATTATGAAAATGGGAAGGAATTTGAGTGGTGTGTTTATAACAAATGAAGGAAGTATCACAGGATGATCTACCTGGAGGGTTGAGAATAATCATAAAACCACGTCAGAATAGTCCAGCCAAGAATCAGATAAAATTTCATGTTTACAAAGCAGGAATAACATAAGTTAATATATATAATTGAGATTAAGAAGTCTGCCATTGGAATGTTTTCTTGCGTCACTGGGACATCCTCACACTGTGAAGATGGCGTGCTGCGAGTGTGGCTAAAACCATCATTCAGTGGGTTTACCTTCTGTTAAGAAATTCAAGACTCGCGGACGATCGACGTGAGATGCCATTTTCTAGCTTGACAACGCCCGTCCAAAGCCCACGCACGGTTTAGGTCTGAAGTCCTTTACCACTCAGTTTTCAGCACGGACCTACCACCTTCTGACTTCAGTCAAATCGTTTTGAGCACCGAAAACCAAGACTATTTGAAGATTACAATACAGTAAAAATAAATTTGGGTGAAAATTTATATTGACCTTTTTAAAAAAAAAAATTTTGTTCAAATATGATTCCTATGTTATATAAAGCTCAAATCAGACTAACAAATTGATGATGTTATTAAATACAAAATGTACTTCTTATTAAAGTCTGTAGCTCTCATTTGAAACCATGCATGACAACATGCGTATTTTAACAGTATACCAAAGACAATTATAATTAGTCTGTGTAAGATATCAGTACGTCGAACACTTTAGTAGAAAATGTAATTTATAGGTCTCTATTACTGATTATTTCTGTCGGCAACAGATCTGTGATAAATTGCCACCAAAGTCAGTTAGTGATGTGATGTAGCAATTATGTTTGCTCCAAAACATTCAACAACAATATATTCAATCAATTATTTATTTTAATCCGTCTGATCACAATATAATTTTTTATTTAAAATTTCATATAATTAAGATAATAAAATATCATTCATGTTCCATATCGATTGATCGAAATGTAAATCGATCAATCGATATGGAACATGAATATATTCAAATAGGACAGGCATATAATCCCTGCTACATCATCTTGATAAAATCTGTTATTGACTGGACGTGCCACTAAATTGACTTGCGGTAACAGATCTTCGACAAATACGCAACTTTTGGCAATATATATATATATATATAAAACGTTAAACATAATTACTACTGAATTATATGCCGCATATTTAAAATGTTAAACTTTAAAAATAAATCCGGTTCAAGTAGAATTGGTTCCTACAACCACATTTGCACTATTTCAGTACGCTACCCGATGGAATTACGTACATTTCGTTACGAACATTTAATATGCCTGATATTAAGAAAGCATGACTTTTAAAGTACCAAATAAACATTTTCTAAGACAGTAAAAGTTTTATTTTATTAATATGTTTCCTAAATAGGTTGAAACAAATAATAATATTCGTGTGTATATTTAATGTATTTAAAAATATAAAGTATTTGTAACATGAAGATTTCTGTCTTCTGGGTTGTTGCGCTGTGTAGTCTGGTCGATGTTTACCAATGTTTCAGAGGTCATACTGCCTCCGTCATCAGAGTATGAAGATTTCTGTCTCCTGGGTTGTTGCGCTGTGTAGTCTGGTCGATATCGATTCATCGCCCTGATGACGGAGGCAATATGACCTCTGAAACGTTGGTAAACATCGACCAGACTACACAGCGCAACAACCCAGAAGACAGAAAT
>NW_019060431.1:73293-83836 GCF_000696155.1 Zootermopsis nevadensis
GATCTCAAAATTAATTTCCTCAAAGGATTTTGAACGGCAGTATAACAATACACTAACGAGGAGCACACTTCCTGGGTACAATAACAATCACTTAACACAGGACGTTTCCTTAGGAAATGACAAACGGTAAGGTTAATTGGCTCCCAATAATTGGGCGGCCACCAGGATGTCACACAACATGCGCGGAAACCTAATGAAATATGTCCTCGTGCGTTCTTTGAAGAGTGCATTTCGATATATTAAATCCGTCTTGACTGAGAGTTCCCAATTTATCCACCAGATCACAGCACCTAAATGTCCACATCATGACTTTCCTCATCCGTCATTTGTTATCACCGTTATCATAATTTTTTTTATTATTTAGTGTTCTGTCTGACGACAGGTCCATATGAACAGGATCCTTCCATCCTTTTCTCGAACTGGGACCTGTTCATATACGTTCTTGGCAGATGATCCAGAAGTGGTTTGCCATTGCCTTCTTCTGTGTGTGAATGGAGTAATTGTTGGGATGCCACGGAGGAAAACTCCGTGTTGCCTAGACCACGGCCTTGCCCAACACAAGTTATAAATTCGGGCACCGCCGGGAATCGAACCCGAGACCCCAGGATTACAAGGCCAGCGTTCTAACCGCTAGACCACCGTGGTCATCGTTATCATAATAGGATACAAAAAAGTACGAATCTGAGATCGTGTAAAATGACACAGAAACCACGCCAAATTTCATCCAAATCCGTTCAGTGGCCCTCGAGTTAAATCGACTAGACAGACGGACGGACTGACACTACAAGTCCATAAAGCGTTCTCGCTTGAATCTACAGGAAGCTGGTAACTCCAGTGTTTGTAATTTCATTACAATTCTAGAATTTTATTAATTTCTGTGGCCAATTTTTATTTTATTTTTTTAAATTTTACCTATAACGGAAAGTGTTTAAAATCAAAGAAGTGTTTTTAGAAATTTAATTTCTTTCGTGACTGTAGTCATAAATATCAATTCAACCGAATATTTTGTGATTAATGACTTGTGGCGAATCAGAGCCTGAATTATAAACAAGGCCTTTAAAAAGGTGTTCTCTTTCGAGTACACTTAAATTCCAAGAAAATCCTTGCGTGTTTTACGAGTTAATATTCGCGGACAGACAGACAGACATGGAATTTCTGCTACTTTCAATTACGAACGCGTTTAAGACGTAATCTCGTATAATTCCTCTTTAACAAAAATGACCCTGAAGATGTTCCTTTATACCTGAAACAAATATCTTAATAAAACTAAAATCTTTAGCGATGTGTTTGGTGGTTCATACACGAGGTGCGCTGCTGTTTCAATACACACCACAACGTTGGTATATCTAAATTTCCATTCGGCTTTTTGACTGAATTCGCCACCTCGTCTGTCCGAGGCTGTGTCACCGGTTTCTCACCGAGGATACCAGGGTTCGAGCCCAAGCAATGGGGAGAGGTTCTCACAGAACGTGCCATTCCACGCTGATGCCCCATATTCACTCGTATATCAGCTGTAGTGTGGACAGAAGGGATCGTTACAGGTTCGGTTCCACAGAGACGTGGTTTCGCCCCATAGCAACGAAGGCTTGCCAATGTCTATTCATGTCCACGGGGGAAGATTCCTTATCTCAGCTCGAAATTCGTATCTTCCCTACAGTTCAAGAGTAAACACACCATTATAGCAACAGTTGACCATTGCCATGAACGTCTACACCCCTAATTCTGTAGTTGTCACCTTTAAAAATCTATATATTCCTCTTTAAAGTCGAAACGCTTCAATACATAAAACATTTTATGAACTACAAAACTCGTTATATGAATTTAAGCTCGGAGGTTAAAATGTAGATTGTGGTCTTGTGAGGTCCCAGAGGAATGTATCGTCTTGTCTGATAATTGAGGCAGCAGGTACCTCGGTAAATTTGAAAGGGTGGTTGTAGAAACTGTCGTCATATTTCAATTAACTAACCTGGTACTAACTTTAAGTGACTGAGTAAAACCACTAATTCCAAAGGTGTTATTGGAGCCGATCCAAGGTCATTATTACGATGTTATCCGAAGAAATTGCTACGAGCCGAGGATGGCATCGCTTCACAATGTCGTAACAGTGTGCCCCCAGACAATGTAGGAATGTGGAGCATGGCGGTAGGCTTTAGGTTTGCATACGCCACATTTTTCAAACAGGTGTGACAACGTCGTGAAAATTCGTTATGAGAATTAAAATGAACAAACCAACGATTAAAGTTTATTAAAATTAATAGTTGACCAAATCAAAGCTTATTTCCCTTTTTTTAAAAAAAATAATACCTCATTTAGATAGTCTCCTTTGTGATTTATATGTCTCGGTCCTTATTTTGGTTTGAGCAATTTTCCTCGTTTCAGAATAAATAATTTGATGACTTTTACAGTTCTTTTATATCGTGTTATAAACTCAAAATATAGAACATCTGTGGTAAAATGAAACTTATTAGATTATCAAAACAAACAAAACTGATTAAACTACACCAATATTATATTGGACAGTTTATTCTCTGAGATTTAATTGGTGTATACGACGTTTCGGGAGTTGGAAGGTTATACTAACACAAAATTATTTCAGTGTAGTGATTAACAGTCTATACTAATATTTAAAATATACTGAATATAATCCTAAATATTCAAAACTCTCAGTACGTCTGTAATAACAAATCATCTGAACAATACCGTAGACTCGACTGCCGAACCGTCGTGTATGTTCAATATACGCCATTCCGAAATCGCAGGAGGGTCGGTGTAATGCACTACCAAAACGCCCGTAACTAAGAAACAAATGCTAATTCGATAATGCCGGCTGGCACACTGATTCACTATGAATGTAGGCCGCACCCCCTAGCGGCAGAAGCTCGTACTACATCCGGTTCGCCCTCTATTGACACAGTCTTGGAACTTTCCGATCGCACCTCGTATATCGCGTACTGAATAGCAAATATGTTACCGACAATGTATAGAATGCCTAAAGTCAGTAGGCAGAGTATGGAATAAATCGTAATGTTAATATTGTTTGGTTGCGTAAATTAAAATTAATCAAAATCGATCGGGTAACCTGTCAAGATGGAGGTTGTGCAAGATAGTCGCGAAAACGGAATATAACAAACGTTTTGAGAATTAAAAACAATTGTTTTATATTAAGTTTTTGTAAATATAAAAAATAAAATAAGAAAACTTCTTTGTTATATGCTTTTCCTAAAGAATCTGAGGCATTTTTTTAAAAAATTCCTAGGTATTCTATAGAATACCAAGGCAAAGTATAAAATAAACTGTTAGTTTCATACATTGCCTAAAAGTTTTAGGTATTTTATAAAATGTCTGGGGATTCTATAGAATGCCTGAATTTTATATTTTTCCTACTGACTTTAGGCAATCTATACATTGCCGGATTTCATAGTTTACCGGTAATATATATTTCAAAAGTTATTTCTATAATGAACTAACCATTGTCACAAACATTCAGAAAATCTTGTATCGTATCGCTCATTTGTGTAATTTGAAACTACGAATGTAACAAGAATCCTTTGTGTAAGCCTGAGATTACATTCCTCTGAGGTGATTCCAAAGCTTGGAAGTAAATGTCTGATATTTCATTTTGTTATCCCGATCTAGTGCCGAGGTCAAGATTGAGTAGAACCTATACAGCCTCTCCCCCCCATGTGCCTACATGGCGTATAGTGGGACAGCTTTACTTTGCATGCTTGAACCTGGCGTCAAGATTGTTGATCGATGTATTAACGTTTCCTTCTGAATCAGTTTTGAGCCTCGGCCATAAGACTCGATGCCCCATAATTCTGAACATAATACGAGCTAATTCCCAAATTCATAATTTGTTTTTTTATATTAGTAGCAAATAGTAAAAATTATAGCCACGCTGGCCTTGTAATCCTGGGGTCTCGGGTTCGATTCCCGGCGGTGCCCGAATTTATAACTTGTGTTGGGCAAGGCCGTGGTCTAGGCAACACGGAGTTTTCCTCCGGGGGCTTCCCCGGTTTCTCCGTGGCATCCCAACAATTACTCCATTCACACACACAGAAGAAGGCAATGGCAAACCACGTCTGGATCATCTGCCAAGAACGTACATGAACAGGTCCCAGTCCGAGAAAAAGATGGAAGGATCCTGTTCATATGGACCTATCGTCAGACAGAACACTAAATAAATAATAAAAATTATGTTAGGACGTAACCATTAACCATCGAGAAACTTGTATGTTGAACATTCTTCAGACAGTGGACAATGTCCGGCATAATATTGGTATAAAATTACTTTAATTTACTCGTGAAGGCCAAATTGATGTCCCTTCTCATACCAACATTACAGCCGCTCCCCTATTCATCGCCGTCAGAGAGCTGAATGACTCGGACGAACACTGACAATGATTCCAACTGGCCGTACGAATGAATCTCAATTACATCCTATTTCATTGTGAGACTCTTGGGTCCTTGACCCATATTCAGTGACAATGATTTGGTTGTCATCTTTAGTGACAGTGCGATACACTGTATATAGCTACTCCATTGTAAACACGCTGCTTCAACATTGCACTGAACCACCGTACGAGCGCTCCGTTCAGAAAGCAATTGCTGACTGCAAGGCATTTGAAATTTGCGGGAATCTGTCAAAGACTATAAGTCTCAAAGATATGTTGCTCAACATCAGAGAGAGGATTATATACTTTGCGACAAATTAGTAGTAACTTGAATATAATTAGGGCTGAAACATACATAAAGTACGCTCCCAAAAACCACTTTACACCAAATAACTTTACTATTAATATATAGTATTTAAAATTGGGTGAAATTTTCAGAAGTAGCTTTTGAATAAATCGCTATTATGTCAGTCAAAGACCAATGTTTCCACCAAAATTAGATTTTAGCTTTAAATTATATATCCTAAATATTAGGGTACCTGAAGATGGAACCGATATATTTCTCCGAAACGCCAGTAACCACGCACAAGACTGCATGTAACTGCAACCCAAAATCCATATTTTATATTTTAACCGCTGTGATAACCTCAGATGTCATACAAATGTATGACATGTTAGTTGCGTTAAGAGTTCAGATGGAAATCATCATCATCATCAACAACAACAACTACTTTTGAGAACCAGACTTCAGCCATTTTGATTCAAGATGGCAGCTTTTACTTTCCAGTAAACAATGTGAGTCTTACGTATTCCTAAAACTTTAAAGACTCACAAGAGAGATTTGAAGGGTTATTAATCTTAATTTTCACTTAAATTATAATTTAAATTTAACAAACAAAATTATATAACTAAAAATTTTTGTATTGAAGCTTCGAGTTTTATATATATATATATTATCACCTTTCGGGGTGAGGTCTGGCCATTAAAAGTTTCGTATTTTTGATTAATTCAAAAATAAGCAATTTTCCAAAATCATATTATAATAAATTACACGATTTATATTAAGAAACCTTATTACACTAGATTACACTGGCTGACTTTCGAGTACTCTAATTTGTTATGAATACTTTAAATTAATGGTTCCAGACGTGCCCCAAAATCACCTGTCCGAATAGTGGGTTCGACTACTGATATTTTGCGTTATAATTTTTTTTTCATAAATTTATATTCTCACTTTGTCTTAATAGTCGTGTTTAACATTTAAAACATTTTATTTTCACAATTCTGATGTAATGAAACTTCCAACAAGAACACGACACAAATACAAATAGAAATTGTAATAAATGTCGTCTTTCGTGTGACGTATGATACAAGCCCCTTAATTTTCAGTCGCTGTAGTGAATGGTCCTTCTTCGTCTTATGTTCTTTGAATGACATCAGAAACTTCAAACGCGCGCACTTTAAATGCCCCAAACGCCCTGAACCAGCAGCGATCCCCTGTATTGATCTCCGTTTCACTACAATGTGTGCCATATTGACTCCTACGGGCGGAATTGTTGACCATTTGCGTAACAGATTTGTTAGAGCTCGTAACAAACGGTACAACACTTTTGATATAGCAACGATTCGTATTTGTTATAAAATACTCACTATTAGTTTTGAATCCAAATCAAATTTCTGTCGTTCCAAAATTAATCTACTATAAAATTCGTGATTTGTCGTCAAGAAATGACGTCATTGTTATTAAATACTCGCTATTAGTTTTGAATCCAAATCAAATTTCTGTCGTTCCAAAATTAATCTACTATAAAATTCGTGATTTGTCGTCAAGAAATGACGTCATTGTTATTAAATACTCGCTATTAATTTTGAATCCAATTCAAATTTCTGTCGTTCCAAAAATAAAATAGAAATAATTATCTTTTACTGAAATATAATTTTTAATTTATGTTTATTTAATATATTTTAAATGTGTAACCAATTGTTATAAGATCGACTGATCTGCTGTGTTTTGCATTTACGTGTATACAAATCCTTTTACAGGGTGTTTTATTATTGACGAATGTAAGAAAAGTACTTTAGAGTGCGTATTGATTCTAAGTGCTAGCATCCCACCTGTATGGTAATTCGAAGGCTCTTCAGAGAGGAAGCATGCTGGTTGTTGATTGTAAGGAAGCTGATACTCGTGAGTTGGATAAGAGCTGTTATGATGATACACTTGATTACGATGTTGGAGTCCACGACATTCCATATAGTTGCAATAATCCATTCTGATATTTAATTTTAAGTTCACCTTTCACTATTTAATATGATACTCGGTGATTTATATTCTATACGAAACATCTGTTCTTTCAAACTTTTATACGGAGAAAACTTTGGTACAGTTAACAATATTTTTTTAAAGGTTTTTAAACAATTTACTATTCTAAAGGTCCGGAAATTAGATTAATAAAAGTATAGTTTCCAAACTTAGTTTCTTTTTTATAATTCAGTTGCAAGCACTGTTCACTTTTGTACGTAATAACACTGAAATATATATTTTTTTTACGTGAGTTTACAGTCTAATAATTTGTTTTTAGACGAATATTTTCATGAGTTTATAACTCGTGTTCACAAAACATAAAAGAATTAACAATTAATTCATCTGTTTTTAAGCAAAATCGAGTAACACTTTGCCATAGACTCTTCTCGAACCTGACAAATCTGACGATAGGTTTTATCGAACGCTCGAAGGAATGAATATCCTTCCTCGCGAACTTGGAAAAAGCGTGTTTGCAACACTGCGCGGAGGAGCTCCGTGGTATACCGGCGAGTAACGCTGGCTGGCTGGCTTGCTTGCTGGATAGTACAGGAGGATAGCAGGTCAGCCGACGGCAACACACACCACCATCCACGACCAAATCAATACCTTGACGGGCGGGTGGGTCGGTGAACAAGGGGAAGAGAGGAGGCTCTGGACTTGCCTACAGCCTAATGTACCCCCACTACCAGAGTACTATTACTATATATTCTATAATCCATACTATCTACAATGTTAACATGGAAACTTTTACCACGAATAGAACTGGTATTAATTTTCTTAAGTATTATTTCACTGCATTAAAAATATCTCATAATATTACAGCCACCAACAAGAATTTTATAAACCGGTAATATTTTAAGACGCTGACTGTATCACATAAACTAATTTTTATAATAGGATAAACATTAAAATTAAGGGTTTTAAAAGTATATTTATCCTACACGTCTATATTTTTGAAAGTTTTCGAAACAATGAGAGAAATTTCGACATACAAATAGCTCAATGACAGGAAAACAATAATGTATATATATATATACATATAGTCTGTGTGCGTAGTGTTCATTGTTTGCACGGAGTATAAATTTTTGTAACAATTGTACCAAAGCTCAGCGACGAGATATTTTCTTTGTATACGTGACGACTAAGGGCCACGGTGGTCTAGCGGTTAGAACGCTGGCCTTGTAATCCTGGGGTCTCGGGTTCGATTCCCGGCGGTGCCCGAATTTATAACTTGTGTTGGGCAAGGCCGTGGTCTAGGCAACACGGAGTTTTCCTCCGTGGCATCCCAACAATTACTCCATTCACACACAGAAGAAGGCAATGGCAAACCACTGCTGGATCATCTGCCAAGAACGTATATGAAAAGGTCCCAGTCCGAGAAAAGGATGGAAGAAGGATCCTGTTCATATGGACCTGACCTGTCGTCAAACACTAAATAATAATAAGATGAGGTGGTCTAGCGGTTAGAACGCTGGCCTTGTAATCCTGGAGTCTCGGGTTCGATTCCCGGCGGTGCCCGAATTTATAACTTGTGTTGGGCAAGGCCGTGGTCTAGGCAGAACACTAAATAAATAAGGTTCTGATGGCAGTTTTATTATAAATGCCGTCGGAAGGTTATTCGAACGTAAGAGAAAGGAGTTAATATTTCAAATTTCTTTTCTATAAAAATTAGTATCCAAACATAACTTACGTTTGGGCAAAATTTAGGAATGGGCTCTTAACCAGAATTATGTTTTTGTTGTTTTTTTTTTATTTAAAACGCACAGATGTAAAGTAGGTAAATCCCGTCCTGTCAGGAAAGCCACTTCTAGCAAACGAAGTAACAGCTACTGAAATCACCTGCTACGCTGTGACGTATTTCGGAAGCGTTTTTAAAATACGCCACTGATCACACAAAGCGAACTGTGCGAATATCTATATACTTGTGACGGCGTCAAAGAAATAAGAAATGCACGCAAACGTTTGATAAGAAATATTTTGATAATTTTATCAAGGGAATTTTTGTCCGTCAATTGGCTATACTGGAGTAATCTCCTGTCTTCTGACTGTCTTCTGAGGGTGTGTTTGTAAGAAGAATTCGGCCTAAAATTCAAAATTTGTACGAAATTAAACAAACCCACACGTCAGACTGAAAGTAAACATTATATATTGACTTTGGATATGAACTTTATTTTAATATTTAAGTAAGCTTTAATTTGGTTCTGTATTTTTTATATTTAAAAACAAATTATATCAGCTTAACGTTGTAAGAGAAAAATGTAAGCACGTATAGCAACTTTTTACAAATAATTTTTTTTGCCATTAATTTAGCAGTAATTGAATAACGCTCCCCACGGTAACGTCTTTTTGGCGTGTAAACTTTTTTATAAGTACGAGTTCCTTGGGATACGAAAAATTATTTTGGAGGTATTTAAAAAAAGTTTGTGAAACACCGACCAAGACTGAGGATTGGTCGTAGGTGTAAAAAAAATCTTCCGAAATTACAAAAGCTTTTTGAATTCGACGGATTTTTTTTTAAATTACCCAGACAGCGTCTGGAGGACATGGGAATTTGTACTTTCTGGTGTTATCAATTTATACGTAGTCATTAAGAACGCACTGGTTTCAAGGAAAATGAATCACAGTCTAAACATAACTTACGTTGCCCAATTAAGATACTTATAAAAGGGAAAGCGACTTTTTTGACATAACAAAGAAAACACAAACTGCGTCTTGTGAAGTGACTGCTTCTATAACATAAAATCCTTTTGTGTCCTGAGGTTCCTTTTTGCGCTCTGTCTGGTCTGCTTTGGTTACTAGGAGACTGTATATGATTTTTTTTAACTCAAAGACCTATCGACGTCAATCGATGTTTCGTCGCCAGGTTACATTACGAACAATTACAAAGTTTAAGCAAGAACTTAACGTTCGACGTCACATATTTCTGGTACAAATTTCACAAAGTATATTTTATTTGAAAAACACAAAAATAATAATAAAAAAATCTCATAATATAATTATAACCATTTACCTGAAGAAGGAAGAAAAAACTTCCGAAACGTCATGTATACCAAATATGGTTTACTTTAAGAAATTGGCGGTGTCCAGTATAACATTTATACAGAGTGGTCGAAAAGTCACGCAGACTTACGAATATTGTACGGATCAGAGGTTTAGAAAAAAGTAGGAACTTCTGATTCAAACTTTTATTAAGTTCGGACTTTAATTTTCCGCTATGTATTTACACTAGAGTTGTAATATGGAGGCTGGACATGTTTACCTCTTTGAAAGAGAAGTTTGGAGGAAAAAAAAACAGAAAATATTAATTAACGAATGTAAGGTGGAAATGTTTTAATTAATATGAACAGAAAGATCTCTTGAAACACTAAAGCCTACGAACCGCAACCGCGCAAACGAATATTTCAAACAGAAATTAATTCCCAACACCCACATTACAGCATAACTTACGTCTCCACAGAATTTAAGATCGTCATTTATCATTTCCAACATAAATGTAATTAAATAAAAAATAACAACCATTTCAACTCCTTTAATCTCCGATTCTCGAAATCGGTTCAACAAACGTTGAGGAATTTACTGACCAGCTACGCGACTATTAGCTTCTCAAGGACGATGTTCCATGAATTGAGGTCAAAAACCCAAAACCAAACTACCTTGTTTCCTTGTTTTCAAATTGAACCCATATATTTGACAAAATACATGGACCATGGGCAAGGCCGTGGTCTAGGCAACACGGAGTTTTCCTCCGTGGCATCCCAACAATTACTCCATTCACACACAGAAGAAGGCAATGGCAAACCACTTCTGGATCATCTGCCAAGAACGTATATGAACAGGTCCCAATCCG
>NW_019060431.1:98639-113670 GCF_000696155.1 Zootermopsis nevadensis
CTTCTTGTATGTTTTTACTATGTGCACCGCAATGTACACAGCAAATGTCTAGCGGTATTGAAATTCCTCCTGTCTGCTCTGTAGCGTTGTTTCGTAGACTAGAAGAGCCACAATTATTTGACCTCATAGCTCTGTCAAGAACTGGCATAGGTGATCTGTAGATGCACACATTGATGATAATGACATTTCAGACACTATCCCTTCTTCTATGGCTCTCCGGTCCGTATTCGGTCCATGGCCTCCTCAATTCTCCTCTTCCATTCGGTCCGTCTGTCCGAGGCTTTGATCAAGGTTTCGAAACATCTTCCTTTTTACGGTGCAAGGTTGTTAGCCTTGCGACCAACCCCCAACCTGGAGGACCAGGGTACCTGTCTTAGTCTGACCTCTCCCCCTCGACCAATCTGGCTAGGGAGGCCCTACCAGTAGCTCTTGGGGTCACTGAGGTACTCAAGCCCCACCATCACGACAAGGTGAAGGTACCATTAAGTGGGGCAGACACCATCCCACTGTAGTTATACTTGTGTCTAAATTAGGCCACCTTAATATTAGTGGGTAATGAAATATTCACAAAACAGTTAATGGTTATGCAACTGAATTTTTGCAAAAATTAAAGGTGTTTTCTAATAGTGGACATTTGTAGTGCTGTTTAAAAGATCAGAACTTAATGGACGTTGGTGTGAGCTAATCTGGTTATCATAACATTTTGTCTCATCCCGTCCAAAAATTGATAGTACCGACGATGGTAGAGATGAGAAATGCACAAATACATGCAATTTCAGTTGAAAAACCCGAAGAAAAGTGACATCTTGGAAATCTTAGGAATGCATGGGAGGAAAGTGAAAATGGATCTTAAAGAGTATTATTGAGTTTGTCTGGCTTGTAATTACTGTCAAGTTCTTGGTAAATGGTAACAAACATTTTGATTCCATAAAGGATAGCTGAGCAACTTTTAGCTTCTTAAGAAATGCTCTAATCAACAGAGTTATTAAGAAACTGTTGTATTCTGTCTGTCATTTCAGTTTAAATGTGAATAACTCATTTATATAAAACATATCTTGCTTAATACACAGTAGAACAATTTTCTTAAATAGCGCAGTGTAGTACAGATTTCCCCACTTAATGGTACCTTCACCTTGTCGTGGTGGTGGGGCTTGACTAACTCAGTGACCCCAAAAGCTACTGGTAGGGCCTCCCTAGCCAGATTGGTCAAGCGGGAGAAGTCAGACTAAGACACGTACCCTGGTCCTCCAGGTTGGGGGTTGGTCGCAAGGCTAACAACCTTGCACTGTAAAAAGGAAGATGTTTCGAAACCTCGATCAAAGCCTCGGACAGATGGACTTAACAGAGGACCGAATGGAAGAGGAGAATTGAGGAGGCCGTGGACCGAATACGGACCGGAGAGCCATAGAAGGAGAAGTACAGATTTATTTACTGCAAAATACAATTTTCAGAAAAATCCAAATTAGCCTGTACTTGATTTATAAAAAAGTTTTTTTCAAAATACATTGAATAAAACCATCCTGAGTATTACAGTGCCATTCACTGACAGATGGCTCCTTCATTAATACGACATTTATGACTTCTGAATCGACAAGGTTTTTTTATTTCATTATTTTTCTGAATTATCTGGTAAGTTATTTCCAGAAGCAACTAACTTGTTAGTTTTGCTGTATCTGACAGAACCTGCTCTCTCTCTTTTCTTGGGAGAAATTTGACCCAAGAGTCAAAATGAAATTTTGTGTAAGGACTTATGAATCGGTCTTCTGTCAGAGTCTTATGAAAGAAATAAATGCTACTTTTATTATACTAATGCAATCTCAACTTATCTTAATTTACGGTCGCATTACAGAGGTAAAAGTATAAAAATATTTTGGGGATTGGCTTATAGGTTTAGGTCCAGGTGGATGAGAAACAATTATGTCATTATGGACTCAAATTAACAATAATACTTGAATTAAATCTGAAGTTGGCCACAAAAAAGTTTGTTTTAAATGTAAATAAAATAATATGTGAGCTACATTAGGAAGAGGCCATAAATTATTGTAAAATTGCCCTTAAATGTGACCAGCTGCTGAAGCTGTAAAAATTCTCTGTCATGACCGTCTTTTCGCAAGGAACTCAGATTTTGATTAAATGCTATATTTATTTTTCAAACTTTTCTGCGCATTAAAATTCTTGTAAATAAAAAACAGGCATTTGTAAGACAGCTAAGTTTGTGTTTACAAATTTAAAACCTGAAAATGATGGCACAGGAAAATCAGCAAAATCATCGCTAACTTGAAGTTACTCTCTTGGGAGGCAAAAGGTCTTACCTGGGCCAGTAAATACAAAGGACCTCTTCCTGGTGCCACGTTTGGTGCGTTCTTTAGGTGGGATACCTGATGTCGAGGGCACATCCATTTCTGATGTGCTTTCAGTCTCAAAAGATGTACTGAGCGAACACAAAATGTCGTCTATATATTCTTCTATCATGTTCCTTTTCACAGTTGGTTCTAGAAGACATTACAACGAACAGAACAGTCGAGGATTATATCCAGCCTACATTCTTTTTTCTGTATCTAAAAAAATTAGTTTTGTGAAATCACAAGGCTCCTCCATAACAACTTGGCACCAAATTAAGTGAAAATTATGAAATTTGTACCACAAGTTGCAGGTAAGTACACTATATATATATATATATATATATATATAATGAAACTAGTGAAAATTGTAATCCGTTAGTTCAGTTTGCTGAAATGAACATTTTAATGGCAATGAGTAATTGGTTTTACCGTAAGATTATTTATAAAGGTACCTGGAGGGTATTAACCAGATTAATTAATTAAATGATATTGTCGTGTCCTCGAGATGGGAGCTGAGCATTTTGAAGAACCGTTAAGTAAGAACGGTGTAGATGCTTGAAGAAGTAATTAAAATATTAACCGCGCTGCACTGCAGTCCTTGATTTTCATGCTTTAGACGAAGTACAATATTAAAATTTAAAAAAAAAATAATAAGGCTCCAGATGAAGATTCTTTTACTGATGAATTAACAAAACATGGCTGTTAAGTCTTCTTGGGAAAAATATATAAATTAATATTTTTGGTAATGAGGTGGGGTTATGCCCAATTTTTAAGAAAAGGGACAAGTTTCAATGTAATAGTTAATTTTGAAATACAAAATTGTATCATATATTATTCTTCAAAGACTTATTACACACATTAAAGAGGTAACGAGGCAGATGATGAAAAAATGCTATGAATATAATACAGAGATTTATTTATTTCAGGCAAGCTTTTGACAGAATATATAGAAATAAATTATTTATAGCTTTAGAATGTTATGGAAAACCAGAAAAAATAATAAGGAACTGAAGGAAAGGGAAATGTTATTTACAAATCGAAACAAATTTGTGCTAATGTTGATGATGTTTTTTCTTGGTTACAAGAAATATTTCAGCATAAAAGTAATTATTATCTGCACTGGAAATCGAGGGAAGGAAAATGAGTTTATAAATTAATGAAGCAAAATGTGAATACCTAAAAATGTCCTCTTTACAAGCAAGAACATAACCTCAAAACTTAATTATATGTGATTTTAATTTGGAAGATGTTGAAAGTTGGGATCAGTTATAGACAATGGAAATAAAATGTGGAAAGACATTCATTTTAATATTATGATAGAAAACCATGATTATTGTGCACTGGTCTAAATTTTATCCCAAAACTCTAAATTAACAATATTCAAAACCTAATACAATCTATTCTAAGTTACGGGGTCAGAAACTTGGACAATGACTTCACAAAAAATAAGGGCCCTTAGAATATTTGAAAGAAGGATGATTAGAGAAATTTTTCGTCCCATAAATTAAGGAAAAGCTGGAAAATAAAACTAATAAGGAGACAAGGATGTATTATATTGTAAAATTTATAAAATCTCTGACAGATGGCGTTAACATTAGGACAACTAAAATGGAAGGAAGAGGGAAGACTGGTAGACCACGTAAGAGAAGTAGAGATGAGGCTGATTGAAAATTATGCGAATAAGAAAGATTAAATTAATCAGTTGTAAATGTTGTGCAGGGAAGTGGTCGTGGCCTGATTTAAAGATTGCCTTTATGAATTGAGGGAAACGAGGACAAAGCCATCATAATTGCTGCTCTCTGAGCCAAGATTCATGCCCATAACCTCCGGAATGAAAATACCCGATTTCTGTTAAGGTCCGTTTTAATATTATCTTCCAATTTTTGCCTATGCCTCACAGGGAGTTTCATGATTTTCGACTAGAATTTTATACAAAATTCTTCTCTCTCCTTGTGTACTACATGTCCTCTCCACCTTATTGTCATTTATTGTTTTCACCTTGAAGACATCCGGCCAAGCATGGAACTGACGAAACGTCTTTTTACGTATTTATTTCAAAATCCCGCTGCTTCCTCTATTTTCGATCTAAATATTTTCACTGGGGGGGCGAACTAATGAATATTTTGACTAATAATTGATTATTTATTTAATGACGCCATCGATAGCTCAGAATATATAGCATCGAATAAACAATTAATTGTAATCGATATTGCAGGAAGTGGTCGTTGCCTAATTTATTGCACTATTCCGGTGGGTTTTTTTTGATAAACTGGGAAAATCACGAACAAACTCGTCAGGTTAGCAGGTTTGCGAGCATATTATTATTATTATTATGTATTACGTGTTTATTAATTAATCTGCATGGAATACAGTTCTAAGGCCTACATATATTTACTTGACGTTCGAGAAGTAATATATTCAAATGGATACTTTTTTGTGGTACTTACTCCTTTCTCTGGTGCTTCTCCGAACAGCAAGGACGTTCTCAGAAGAAACTGAATTTAATTTCTTTGGATATGTTGAAGGTATGTATAAATTATCATCAATATTACGACGCTTAAAACGTCTTTTTCTTCCAACCATATTAAAATAAGAACCATATAAACACGCACAAATTTTATCTCACTATATTATTCACAAACCATAAATGCATTTACATTCAATCTATCCACAACGTAAGGCCACGCGCCGCCTTCCAAAGTTTTTACGTTCAGCAAGAAACGAAACTGACTAATAAATGGTCAGGCTGATAACCTGTTCGCGCTTCTACGTTGAATCTCTCCTTGTTTCTGCCGTGTATCACGTGATTAAAACATGCTGCTCCATTATTGACATCATATAATAGTGTATACTTGTGGTAAGATATCGGTTTAATGCTAGACGTGGGTCAATTTTTGTAACACAATGCAAGCGTCCGTCCGTACTGTGTTTTTTTTTTGCATCTGTTAAATAATGTTTCTGATGTTGACGTTACAGCGCGTCCTGTGTGAAAGGTCGCTCGTGCGACAAGGCAGACAGCTCGTCCAGGAAAAGTAAACGAAGAGATTTATTTCGTCTAGGAGTCTTTGTAAGTTGATTTCTCCGCAAAGTTTCTTATCGGAGTGGATTTAACAATGGCATGATTAACGTATTTTTTAAACGTGCTTTCACACTCCAGTCAACAGCAAGTCTAGACTAGGGAGAATATTACGATAAGAGAGTGCCTATTTTTATTTGCATGTCTCGGCAGGAGCTGAGGAAACCACGAAAATCTTCAGTCGATATAACTTGTATCAGGGGAGATTTGAACCCGGGAACCCTAAAAATGAAGCAGGAGTGACGTTCATTTTACAAATATCAATAATATTATTGCTAGACGCCTACAAGTTAATCCCCCTTCAAATAATGAGGTTATACCATTCTTTTAATTTCAGTATTATATATAAATTACATTAATTTATAATGTATTTTACAGTCCTATTGGATATGAATACCTTATATTTGGTTTTATGTGTTTTATTACGGAGTAAATTTCACGTATTTTCAATTTCACAAAAAAAATCTTTCGTACGTTCCACTTGAGATTCTACTGTGACGTCACACCAATCACAGCGATGCTGAAACATCACGTGAAGATGTGTCCAATAGATGCCCTATACTCGTAGGAAACACTATTTAAACCAGTCGCCGAGGTTAATTTATAGGAAATAATATATTTAATCTATGTATTTCACTTACGCTCCATATCCCAGTCTTTATTTTCTGTCTATAATAATTTTGTCAGTTCAATACCGGAAATTTGTAATACTACTTCCTTATGTTTTAAATTCTTGCAACGAATTAGCAAAATGTAAACAGTTCTATTAAATACGAAAGGATGTGTAATATCACTGTTGTTCGGACATTCGTAATACTCCATAGTATAATGCGGTAGATGATGCACTCTATCGACTACTCTTGGTACTATGAGCAGAAGCTACTTGTTGTGCCCTCTATCGGGTATTGAAAGACTACGGCCGGTTTCGGTGGTTCTATCAACAAAGTGAATTGGCATTGTGATCGGCTTTTCTCCCAGGTTCTGAATCCTGATATATTCGCCTCTAAAAAGATAATTACAAAGAAACGTGGGTACAACAGATAATATATGCAACTTTCATACATTTATCGATATCTTCCTGTTATAATTCCTTTCAATTTACCGTCACAATTGTTAGATGCATTGATTAAATTACGAAAGAAATCAAGAAACTAGTTTATGAGAAATATTCCCAGTTATTCCAGTCAAAAACTGTGACTCTAAAATGTGCCACGACCACTTCATTTCACAGATATCCAATGCCGTATCCAAAAATCTGTTCTACATAAACAACGAGGTTAATGAAGCGTTGTTAAATACGCAGTAATTTCTCGAATGACGTCATATTCGATGGATTTATCGATATAAATTAAAAATTGTAGTTTAAAATATTTTAACATAAAATAACACTAAAAATGTTGCTTAACGAATTCCGTGAAGATGATAGTTGCTCAGCTAGTCAAGAAATTCAGGCTTTTATGGAATATGGAAGTTCAAACCGTGTTCATAAGAGCCCGCCAGCGGTCAGTACCCTGAGTTACGTACTCTTATAATTCGTGTGGTTATTTAAATGACAATTAAAGGTTTTTACGTTCTGTTTAAATATTTACAGTACATTTTAAATATTCAATTAATAAATATGAAGCCTGAAACAGAACTTCGTTGAGAGAAGGGGCAAACCATTCGAAATTATGAAAGGAACAAGTCTTATTCGCCAGTTACCTGTCATATTTTACATATCCATAACGTGGAAGGGGTTGGCTAAAATGAACCCTTTTGTTGAGTATTAAAGCGTGTTCATTTTGAAAGCTGGGTTTTGTTGAAAGCTCTGGTCCCTTCACATTTGCAAGGGGTGTACACACACTGCCCTTGAGTGCCTGAAGAGAATCATATTTTATCTGACATTTTTGTTACTATATATATATATATATATATATAGGTAAGGTAAAGATTTTTCTTTGTTTTAAAGGGGTATTAGAGATCTTAAAACCTTCCATACCGTGTAGTGTATTGGAATATAAAACACGCATACAAACAATACTGATACACTTTGAAGGACACTAATGCCAAACGCGTTTCGACCTCAAGAAATCATCATCAGTGACAAACAGGTTAAATCATATAATATAAATCAAAAGATTATGAGTTTTTTTAACAGAGCATAAAGGTAAGTGCCTCATAGTTTAAACAGTTTTGTTTGTAAGCATATTTTATATTCTGGTATTAGAGAAATTCTTTTGGAGAAACAGCCATCTTCCGGTCTATTTTGGAGTCGAATACCAGACTTCTGGAACATCACAACACAAAATTAAGAAGTAAGTTTATTATGTGTTACAACTATGGCAAGATTTTTCCGTATAATTTTTATGAATTAATCTTAAAAATAAATCGCGTAGTCTATGAACTAATCTTCATTTCAAGACATTAATTATTAGTCATAGAGAAATAAATATGTATTTTTATGATGGTTACAGGAACGTTTCAGTTACTAAGTATTTAATGTGAGATCGCCGACATATTGTGTCTGTCTATTACTGGAATATTAAAATAGGTGAAATATTTCAAAGTGCAATGCGTTCACTGATAAATTTTGGAAGACAATTCTCACTTCCCGGCTTCTAGCATGAACAGCTAAGATACGTCATCTGTGATTCAAATATTATCAAAGTTTCGAGGAATTAACTGTTTATCCGAAAAGGCTATAATTTTTATAACCTCTATACGTAAAAATACAGCACATCGCGACCGAGTTGTTTACACTTGATTTTAATATTGTAGTCTCGGGTTCAGATCTTGTAATGTAGACCGGCTGTTCTGACGAGGTGTTTTCGTCCAGTCAAATGCCGGAACATTACGATAAATTAATCTATGACTCTCCTGTTCATATCCTTTCCAATTAACAGTAATTAATTCTGTCATTCACTGCTATAAACTGAGCTACTCACTTCATCGTTAAATAAACCACAAATAAATAAAATACGCAAGATAATAATTATAAGTCTCTAAAATGAACATGACCCTTCATGATATCGTATATCTTATTTATAAAAATTGTTTGTATTATATTTTTATACGCGTAATTAATAAATTCACGTATCTGTTTCCAGTGTGTGAATGTTATAATGTGAAATGTATTTCAGAAGTAAATTGTTCACCCCTGATATAGCTGAAAGCGAAAGTTGACGTGTCAGTATTCTTCTGAGGGTTACAAAAAGTATTTTTGGGTGGAAGGGGTTTAGTAGAAGCATAACACCCTACTCTCGTAATGTACTACAGTATTCATGAAGCGAAATGTCCTGCTCGGGGTTATTATGAATTGTAAACCGAGACGAACCTACTTGAAGCTACGCTGTCCAGTCACTTTTATTTTGACATGGACGTATTCGTAACAGGTTACATGTGGAACAATACCTTCTTACTGAGAACAATCTTGTGGTTCTCGGAGATAAATTATCCCCCACGTTACATCGTTAAATCATTTGATTTCACGCGATACGTAATCGTACGTACAGTGTTCAACATTTTAAAATGTAGTCTCCGAGTCTGGATACTTCACTGTCTGGCCGAGTGGTTAGAACGCCTGCTTAATATTTGCAAAGTCTCGGGTTTAAAACTAGGCAAGAAGACCGATTATCCTGATTCAGTGTTTCCTGGTTTTCCTCAGACCAGGAAAATGATTACGTTAGTACCTTAAAGTAAGTCATTAACACTTCTTCAAATTCACCCAGTGTAGTCTGAGATACTGACAGCGTTGTTAAATAAACAACAGATAAACATATTTCTGAACTTTTAGCCACAGTTCCACATTTTATACATCAGATACAGGAATTTTCGTCTCAAAAGGGCAGATTAATATAATCTTATGCTTATAAACCATATTCTAATGCAATAATATTTAACCTTTTATGTTCTCGCACCCCCAGATATAATTTCTCTTCAACTTTGTACCCCCAAAGTTATTGGCGTATAATTCAAGTTATACATAGTATATAATCTACATCTAAAATAAATTAAATAAATTACACTACTGATTATTCAGTGTTTATCATAAAATAATATTTTTTTTAAATTTCACGTACCCCCTAAGATGTCTTCGCGTACCCCCAGATATAATTTCTCTTTAACTTTGTACCCCCAAAGCTGTTGGTGTATAATTCAAGTTATACATAGTATATAATCTACATCTAAAATAAATTAAATAAATTACATTACGGATTATTCATTGTTTATCATAAAATAATATATATATATTTAAATTTCACGTACCCCTAAGATGTCTTCGCGTACCCCAGGTTGAAAACCACTGTTCTAATTTATGCCTAGTAATTCATAAGAGAATGAACGAATTTGTATAAAGAAACCTCCGAGACTGTTAACGGCTTGATATTACAACTTTATCTGTTTCATAAAAATTATTTCCACGTAAAAAAAACTGCTGATGGAGTTTTGTGTCCTATTATTTTTTCATGTACGTTCCCTTCTGCTGTTTTACAAACCCTCTGACTGCTAATATCTCAACCCCTTTCGCCGAGGCTGTGAGTTCGTGTAGATTGTTACTAGAGCATCAAGGCACCGGTTCTAACGTAACTTAAAAGGGGTTAATCTTGTAATGCGACATGTAATCAGCGAGTCGTATGCTCGGATTACAGGATTACTGTCAAAATGAACATAAAAGAGCCTTCCTGTCAAACGAAACTTCCGTTCACAGAAGGGCGTTTGCACTGAGGCAACGAAAGACATTTCTGGTCCCAGAAAACACAAGGTATTTTCTAACACTCAAACTACGAATGTTAGGTTAGGTTAGGTTAGGATAGGTTAGGTTAGGTTAGGTTATGTTAGGTTAGGTTAGGTTATGTTAGGTTAGGTTAGGTTATGTTAGGTTAGGTTAGGTTATGTTAGGTTAGGTTAGGTTATGTTAGGTTAGGTTAGGTTATGTTAGGTTAGGTTAAGTTAGGTTAGTTGATGTTAGGTTAGGTTGAAGAAAAATTTATGTTGAGATTCTTCATAAATAGTAATTTTAACCAGTGTTACTATCGGTACGTGTAAGATTTTTGGTTGGGGGAAATGAAGATAACTTCTTCAGAAGGCCTCTCATCCATGAAGTTATATCAAGCCGGAAGGGGACAGACGCTCCCAAGCTCGAAACAAAACTTTTTGCAAATCGATTTAATCGAGGGCTATCGAGATCCAAATCGATTACTCCTTACCGATTAATCAGACTACACTTAGAAATCGGACAGATTAGTCACAACAGCCACTAAATGTTAGGGATTTGATTTCCTTTTGAGACAAAAATTATTTTCTTTACCAAGGCGTCCTGACTGAGTCAGTGGTTAAGTTGATACCGGGAGCCTAATTGCTGGTATAAAGAGGCGAGAGCGTGAAGGCGACCTCCCAACTTTCATTCAATGAAGAAGTCTATAATCGAATTTGATTTAAGGTCCACGAAATGTTTATCACTGACTGTCACACCGTAAGTCATGAGCGAATTTACGGCGTTCAAAAAGACTGTATTATAAGTCTAATTACATTTTGTCCATATTTGACTTTTCTGTGTATCAAATAGCATCCTTAACACAACCATAAGTTATGTGACTTTATTATTCTATAAGAGCTAGAGACCGCCACGGTGGTCTAGCGGTTAGAACGCTGGCCTTGTAATCCTGGGGTCTTGGGTTCGATTCCCGGCGGTGCCCGAATTTATAACTTGTGTTGGGCAAGGCCGTGGTCTAGGCAACACGGAGTTTTCCTCCGTGGCATCCCAACAATTACTCCATTCACACACAGAAGAAGGCAAGGGCAAACCACTTCTGGATCATCTGCCAAGAACGCATATGAACAGGTCCCAGTCCGAGAAAAAGATGGAAGGATCCTGTTCATATGGACCTGTCATCAGACAGAACACTAAATAAAAAATACACACAGAAGAAGGAAATGGCAAACACCTTCTGGATCATCTGCCAAGAACGTATATGAACAGGTCCCAGTCCGAGAAAAGGATGGAAGGATCCTGTTCATATGGACCTGTCGTCAGACAGAACACTAAATAAAATAAATAAAAAATAAAAGCTAGAGGTATTTGTTAGTTTTCAGAAGTTGTAGCTTTGGAGATGCCGAGATCGGCTTACCCTTGTGTCTTTGACACCTATCAACTGACGAAGTTACCTTGTTCCTGGCCAAAACGTAGCCGACAAAAGGGGATTACGTAACACTGAAAAGGCAATTTATCCTTGGTCACCCATAATGAAATGACACGTTGAGCGTAAAACTTAGACCGTAAAATATAATTCTACTGCACTGGCAAAATACTAATCCCATGAATACAAGACTGGAATGAATTTCTTGAAAAGAATTAAAAAAGAAGGTGTTGAAGCCTGTTCTAATTTTGTGCTACGAACTTTTTTGTGTAATGTGTGATAATCCACGAACAACAGTTATTTTCCACTTGAAGAAAATGAAGGGGCCCCGAAAAAAGAACCCCCCCGCTGTCAGCAATAAGGGACGGACAGACATCTTGGTAAATCCCTTAACACATCCCCCTTGCTGCAAGCTGTCTCATACCCTTCATTAGATTTTATCCACGTGTAAAATCGTTTTCATTTTTTAGCGGGTTATAGGAACAAGTTTAACAAAGGCCGATCCATGTTTTCCGTAGAAGTAAAAAAATTGTTAAACGTATATCGATACATGTATCGAATAACGCGAGGTTTTCCTTCAAAAAAAAAAACCTGGCACTTTTAACAAAAACCTGCTCTCAATACCCACTTCAAGATTACAGGGGATGGGATTTCTAAACGTTTCTTTAATCTAGAACATTTGCCGAAAAGAAATTATAATTTACAAACATTTTTTAACTCAAGTCACACGTGAAACAGCTGAGTCTGAAAAAGGTACGGTACATACAGATCACTGTAGCCTTGCGAAGATTGAACAGCTCGCCGTAGACCAGTCTTTAGAGCCTTTGTAAAAAGTTTTAGAGACGAAAATAAATTGTCTGAAAGTCCTCACATATCAGGTTTACTGATTTTATCACAAATTTATTTTAAAAAAAAACATTATTTTACAGTTTCGACAGAACTTAATGCCGAAACGTCAGTTTTGTCGAGTTACAGTTTATATAAAATAATAGATCCTAAAAAGCAGTCTTCTCCACAATTAAGGACTCTGAGTGCTTTCTGCTGTACCAGCTTCTCAAATGGCCAGCTTAAACGGTTTTATGAATTTTTCCGACGTTTCGGAGAGTAGTAATATCCTAACCCAGAAGGAAATTGCTGCCACATCACAGAGTGTGATAAATAACATAAAATGGTTGTTGAGTCATAGTCTGCTAGAAGTTCAACGATGGTTTCGAGGTGCATGATGCTTCCATCATCAGGGATTTATCGTGAAATCCAGAAACGAGAAATTACCGCAGTACTCAAATATAAATTTTATTGGCATGTGAAATATTATTGTAGGATTAAACCTGCTATTACTACAACAGCTCGTATCTGGCACAATTCATCTGTGGAAATCTTACATTTTAATGTCAATATTTTGTGTTGTGTTATATTTGTACGTCGGGCAGCAGACGAGCTAAGAAATTATATATTTAACCATCGGAGTACATCAAATTAATGAACTTGTAGTAAGTAACTTGTAACAAACTGACAAACGATCTCGATGGTTTGGTTACAAGTCGTCTCGGGACAGATGTGGCACGCGGACCACCATTTGGGACACACCTTTCCACTTAAACATTATACAAACAGCCGAAGCAGAAGATGATTTTCGTACAAGTAATATGTTAAATTCTTTTAGCTACTGGTATATGTTTATTTATTAAAATTTGTCAAATAAATTAACAAATAGCAGAAAGAATGAACATTTGAATGAAAATAGAATAAATGCCTATTCATAAATGAATGGATCACACGTCCAGTCGCACTGTGGACTTACATTTCTGTTTTTATGTGTGACTTCCATTTTAATATTATCTTCGTATGTTTCGACGGTTATCAGAAGTTCGCCTTCTCTGATTACTCTGGCTTACCTGCCGACTGTGAAACAAATCGAAATGAAATTTGAGATGTCTCAAGTCAATGCGTAGTACAGTCATAGAGAAGTTTTATGATAATTATGAGTAATCTAATTGACATTAATACCATATATTTAGGTTTATTTAGAGTAGAAAAATAATATGTCAGGGGGTTAAAAATATTTACAGTTAAAATTCGTAGGCGTATAAAAATGAATTACTTGCAATTACAAATTTAAAACCTAATTTAACTTCATTTTAAATATTAATGAGATATGTATGAAAAGCATAAGTTTATGTAAATCATTAGGTCTGTTTTTAAAATTGAGCCAGAAGTAAATTTTAATAGCGATTACCAACATGGGCTGTGTTACAGAAATATATTCTTCCACAGCTGAAGCAGATAGCTACTGTACATTTTTATTTGAGAATTAATATATTTTTTTTTCAATTGTAACACTGATTTTAATTAAATTCAACTTTCGTAAAGTTTAATTAAATTTTAATTATCAGCTTCTCTTACGCTGGATAATATTTTGAAAATGTATAATTAAATGTAATATTTTGAAATATGATCACTTAATTATAAACAACTTTTTAATAAAGTGACTTAATTCAATGTACCTGTTGGGAATTCGACAGGCCTACATACGCTCTATAGTGACAGGTCGTATAGCTCCAATATTTGTTGACCTAGACACTAGATTTGGTGAGTAGTCAGCGTCACACTATATCGAAGAAAAAAGTACAAATGAAAATAAGTTTAAGCTTTTAAACCTAATCTAGAATTAGCGTTCATTGTAGTTTTTCAAGCATTGAAAAAGTAGTTGTTTGTCGTGAGGGTGTGAACACGTGGTATCACTTCTAATTGCCACAGCCAACCTCAGAACGCGTGGCCTGCGTGTGGTGTTAACCCTATCAAAATCATTTTAGTATCGGACTATCCACGTGCTGTGGCACGTGTGCAGTTCGCGCTTTTCACTTGTTAAAACATGATCGATCAAGCTGTCACGCGACTGGATTAAACGATAACAATTACGGAACAAGTGACGACTGGCGGCTAGCTGGAGGGCTCTGCTGTGCCTTCGTGGCACCCGTGAATCCCACGGGGTACTTCAACAGTCCGAGACCTACGTCCGAGCTGTAAAAAGCTGTCTCTTGAATCTTTAATTACAAATGATCGCGACTTCACAATTGGGCTCTCTTTTTTTCAATCTGTACGACGCGTAGAACACTTTGGGGTCTCAGAAAGCTCTTTTACAGGGCTGAAATCGGTCGGAACGTGAAGATACCTATTCACCGATGTGTCAATACGTCGCCTTTTAATACCGCGCGTTTTTACGCATTCTGTGATATAATTACACAAGATAAACTTTGTATTATTTGAGGTTTTCACAGCGGTGAGTATGAAGATTTCGCCCTGATGACGGAGGCAGTATGACCTCTGAAACGTTGGTTAACATCGACCAGACTACACAGCGCAACAACCCAGAAGACAGAAATCTTTATACTCTGATGACGGAGGCAGTATGACCTCTGAAACGTCGGTAAACATCGACCAGACTACACAGCGCAACAACCCAGAAGACAGAAATCTTCATACTCTGATGACGGAGG